>JBBPBX010022009.1:15227-29599 GCA_038048925.1 Garcialebias charrua
ATGGATGGATGAATAGATAGATGGATGGATGGATGAATAGATGGATAGGATGGATGGATGGATGAATAGATGGATGGATGGATAGATGGATGGATGGATGGATGGATGGATGGATGGATGGATGAATATATAGATAATTGACTGTAATCATTAACTGTATAAAGTGCATCAATTCTTTGTTTTGTTTCATTCTCCTCTTTTCTGATGTTATGTTCAGATGAGCTCCAAGCCAAAGATCCATAAAGGTCTGGGAGATGAGGAGTGGATGTGACCAGCCCTGAGGCAGAACAAATGGCACAATCTCTATCAGAAGGTAAAGTGAAGCCACTATAAACAAAAAAGAGACATGAGTAATTGTCATAATAATAAGATGATTACTATTACTATTTTATGCTTATGTTTATTAAATGTTTTAGTGTTTAAATGGTTACTGTTGCACCGAGGGACTGAGAGAAACGCAATTTCAATCCTGTGTATGTCCTGTAAAAAAAAGCCCTTTTTCCAAGCTCAGTCCTCACTGAGGGAACACTGCAGGTGATCATGTCCTGAGAGCGCACGCTGTAGCTGCACTCAAGTAAAGACATGTAGGAGGAGATGTATGAGGGCAGCAGACCGAGAAGTGATTTAAAGATGAAAATGTACCAGTGGAAGAGTCTGTGTGAGGTTAATGATGTCCAGTTAACCAGTGAATACAGGGTGCAGTGGTGGATATGATAATCACAGCCAGTTATGAATCTTAGAGCACCATGGTAGACAACATCCAACATCCGCAGGGTGCTTGTAGGAGCATTCATGTAGAGAATGTCACCGTAATCAATGGAGGGGAGGAAAGTCACATTTAATTATTTACTTTATATGAGTGTACATTTGTCATTTCAGTTCACTAAATCCCATTTTGGTGGGTCTCTTTCCGATTCACTGAAGCCCAACTTGGTGGCCCGGAAAACACCCAGCCCGTCTCCATCCTCTGAGAGGAGTCAGAGTCACTCATCTCCATCCTCTGAGAGGAGTCAGAGTCACTCATCTCCATCCTCTGAGAGGAGTCAGAGTCCCTCATCTCCATCCTCTGAGAGGAGTCAGAGTCCCTCATCTCCATCCTCTGAGAGGAGTCAGAGTCCCTCATCTCCATCCTCTGAGAGGAGTCAGAGTCACTCATCTCCATCCTCTGAGAGGAGTCAGAGTCCCTCATCTCCATCCTCTGAGAGGAGTCAGAGTCCCTCATCTCCATCCTCTGAGAGGAGTCAGAGTCACTCATCTCCATCCTCTGAGAGGAGTCAGAATCACTCATCTCCATCCTCTGAGAGGAGTCAGAGTCACTCATCTCCATCCTCTGACAGGAGTCAGAGTCACTCATCTCCATCCTCTGACAGGAGTCAGAGTCCCTCATCTCCATCCTCTGAGAGGAGTCAGAGTCCCTCATCTCCATCCTCTGACAGGAGTCAGAGTCCCTCATCTCCATCCTCTGAGAGGAGTCCCTCTTCTTCTGCTGTGAGAAGCCCTTGCATTGCTCCATCTTCCTGGACTCCGGCACACACCTGCGAGACAGTTTCCTCTGTGAGGACAGCAGTATGTATTCATTAATTTCATGGAGTTCTCTGTCTTCATTAAAGAGTCATATTTATGCAGATTTCCAAATGTCTGAGTCACTAATATGTATAAAGAGTAAAGAACTGTTTTGCTATCTGTGTTTGTTTTATTTTTCCATAGGTGAGCTGCTGGGTGTTGACTGCCTGTTAAGTCAGACAGGCAAGCCTCTAAAGCCACAGCCTGACTCAAAAGAGACTGAAGATCTTCTGGAAGATGTGGATGGAAGCGAAGGAGAGGAAGATGAAGGCTTCGTGGATGAGGAGGCTCTGAACTTACTGGTATCAGGACTTCAAGATGATGCCCTTTTCTCTGTGACCTCACAGCTTGACGCCTCCACCTATCCTGCTCCCTCATCCTCCCATAGCTGGTCATATCTCAGATGTGTGAATACATAGTAAACTGTAGAATAGTACCGGTAGATAAATGAAAGACAACATCAACAAAATGTTATTTAACTAATATGTTGGTTGTGTTTTCTTAGGGTTTAGATGAGTCAGGCGTACAAGGCCTGGACAAAATGGACAGCATGGCTGAGTATCCGGTGGAGCTGAGGAACAAAACATCTCTGGTGCTGAGCAACCACGAGGTCAGTGACATGTGTTGTAGCTTGCTGCATATATGCATACTCCTCAAATCACTTGAACATTGCTGTGTTCTCCTGTTCAACTGTGTTATTTCCCTGTTTAGGTGAGCAGCATTGTTCTTTATGGCAGAACCTGCTGGAGTTCGACAAGCAGAGGGTGGTATTTGCTGCTCGGCGCCAAGATAAACTGAACACTGGGAGGTTCACGTCCCCAAAAAGAGGCAGGAATTTACCCCTGGGGGGAAAGTGTGAAGCGTCACTCTACAGAATCAGTGTTTCCACCTTCTTTGCCACTCATCCACCTGCTCCTGCTGCGGCTCCTGTTCTGGCCCCTGCTCCAGCTCCCAGAGCAGCCCACTCATCCTCAGAGAGCACCCCGAAAACTGACACGCAGAGTTTTGCACAATACGTGCAAAAAATGCGGGCAGTTTAGAATTGCTGAAACAGGACACAGCCAGTATAGAGGGCAGATGCACTGTCCCTCTAATGAAAGTCTCACTAAAGAGCAGTGGCTGGAACAAATTAAAAAGAAAACATAAACATTTTCTTTATTTTGAATAACTTCACAAACTGTTTCATTGTATCCGCTCATTCTCAATCAGTTCATCTGGACAGTTTCTTTTTAGTAGAAACGTTTCATGTGTCCTCCTTGACTCCTCGTCGAGGAGTCGACGAGGGACAGGACAGCCCCCAGAAACCATCTTGGCTACAGCAAACTGGTTGGTCCACTTAAGTTGTTTACTTGGTGGGGTAACTTCAGTGTGCTTGGGACTACTCTGACTGACGAAGCCCTCTGGAGTGAGGGTGAAACGTTTCTACTAAAAAGAAACTGTCCAGATGAACTGATTGAGAATGAGCGGATTTGATACCTGGACTATTGAGAATGAACTTTCTTGTTTCATTGTATATAGTTTTTATTTAGTTCACAGAGTGTTATTTATTTTGTTTTGGGTTGATAATACAGATATTTATTCTTATTGTCATTATGTACACCAAATAATTCTACAAACCATAAAATAAAAGGATTTAATTCCTTCAGCAAACCACAAATTTCTTGGTTTAAGAAAAATAAATGGGAGACTTCAGTGGAAAGGTGTTGCAACTAAATGCTACAATGTTTTTGGACTAACTAAAAATGTTTAATTCACTATCTTAATTGTTGATGAATAAATATTTGGTTCTTTGAAACCGATAAGGTCTACGGTCTTTTACTGTGAGTAAATATTAGCTGCTGCTAATTCTGAATTATTGGTAATAATTTTAAGCATACACTAGAAACAACACATCATTCACTTCACTCAAAAAGTACTTTAGGAAAGACACTGTAAAAGAATATTTTAGTTTCAGTCATTGTTTTGCAGTGAAAAATTAAAATAAGCACTGGGTATGATTAAGGACATTAAAATATACTGTATCAAGTATATAGTATACAGTATAATTTAACACATTAATATGAATATATTAGTAGAATGAAAAAGCTAAATTAATTAAGCAATTCATCAATAAAGTTTTAAAAAGAAAGCCTTTTATGACAAATAAAAAGTGTTGTGTTTTAAATTAGAGTACCGGGGTACTATGGTACACTATTTGTACAAAAAAAGCATTTAAAAAATTTTCAAGATACAAAAAACCCAAATGTTACTTCATAACACTTAAACATTATTTGTGGGAAATTTTTTCCAAAAAAAATGACATGGCGACTGCTGGAATCGAACCCACGACTTTCCTCTTTCTTCCCCCCTTTCTTCCCCCTCTTCTTCCCCCTTCCCTCCTTTCTTCCCCCCCCTAAACAGACTATTGTTCCCCAGCTTTGGCGCAATGAGTAGAGCGTTGCGTCGCAGTTCCGAACCTTATGGGTTCGAGTCCCACATGGGACAACGTTTTTTTTTCTCCTTTTAATTCATTCCAGATTTAAAAAACACAAGAAAACTATTTACAATACAACAAGAAATGAAGCATAAAGTCTTTTTATCTGGAATGAATAAATAATCTAAAGAAAGAAGGAAAAAGAAAAATAGTCATACCTCGTGGGAATCGAACCCACGAAGTCTCAATAAGTGGTGCAATGCTTTACCCAGTGGGCCACCAGGACATGTGATATTTCAAGGTCCACATTTATTATAAAAAAACATTCTTTGGCTTTAGTTGGTCATTTACTCCCATGAGTGACGCTCCTAATAAGGACAGATTTTCTTTTCTTGACCTCAGAGAGCAGAACTTCAATCTCCGCACCGGTACAGTTCTTCTTTTTACTTTTCGCTGTCATTTTATGAACAAACACGTTTTGCCTCTGAGGCAAACGTAGCCTTATATGGTGTTTTGAGGGGTGGGAATTATGTAAATAACCTCTCCGCGTGCACGCGCAGGTGAATAGAACAGGTGGGATTCATCATATTTGCGCAGCCATTTACACACTTTTCCTGAGGATAGAAGAGTTTGTTGAATCTGACGTGGCATGTTCGTACGAACGCTTCGTACGAACAAAAGTAGGAGAAATTTAGGATAAAAATACGAACATGTTCGTGCATGAGGGCCATTATTACTACTCCATTGTACAACAGTTAAGTCATGGTTAGAGAAACCTCGGTTTCAGATGTTCCTTCACCTTGTGTCAATTCATCATGTCTCTTCTCCCAGGATAACTCCTTAACGTCAAAGAATTTTACAGCAGCCTTCATTATGATTTTTATTTTTTCAGTTTTCGCCTGTTCAGAGCAGTTTATGACGTAAGCAATGAATGGAATCAACCTTTCTATCGAGATATTACTCTGATCACTTTCCGGTACTCTTGGTTTGAATTTAATCCCTTTTCACCCCCACTACTGTTAGCCATCTTAACCCACTCACAATCTGGATTATGCCAAAAACCGCTTTAAAATACACTTTGTACTCGCTGTATGGTTGGTCTGTCTCCTTCTGTCCACCATGTCATGTCTCTTCCTGGTGTCATCCTCTTCTTCTTCTTCTTCTTCTTCTTATTGGTGTTTTATGGCGGTTGGCAAACAATGTAAAGGTGCATTACTGCCACCTTCCAGATTGGAGTATGGACTAGATGTCTTAAATTCTTTTCAAAGAGCCCAGTCGTCTTAGAACTCCCTAACATCCAATTTACTGTTACCCCTTCTTAAACCCCAAATTCTCAACCCTCTTACCTATACAGTACATACTTATGTCACCATTTTGATCAACTTGACCTTCCTTGAATTTCCCACACCAAAACCATATCACTCCTCCATTGTCTTATAAATAAGTCAAGGCTCATCTTGTCTAAATGTTAACAAAATGTAAGACTTGTTATAGACCCAACACTAAACCAATACTCCATGCATACTTATGTCACCATATTCATCAACTTGATTACCCTATAAAGTGCAATGTACAGTAAAGTCCCTGGCCTCTACCAAACAATATTTCTTCTCCAGTGTACTACAGTCAAGACATGTTTAGAGAAACCTCATTTTCAGAAGTTCCTTCATCTCGTCTCAATTCATCATGTATTTTTTTCCCAAGACAACTCCGTAACGTTAAAGAATTTTGTAGCAGCCTTCACTATGATTTTTATTTTTTCAGTTTTTCCTTGTTCTGAGCAGTTAATGGCATATGCAAGGAAATGAATCGATCACTTACTGGTACTCTTGTTATGTCAACATTTGTTCTTGAAGAAATATTGTTTTTGTCCTCTTTCACTGCTTCGGCATACGTAATTTTCTTAGCAGTTTTAACTTTTTGTACATCAGCTGCTTCCTGTCTTTTCATGCACCCCGCATAAGCTGCAGAATGACCTTCACCACAATTACAAAATTTCAACGGATTCTCTCCACATTCACCATAAGAATGGTTCCCTCCACATCTACTACATTGTTGTCTACCCCTACAAACATTAGCTATATGTCCATATCTCTGACATTTATAGCGCCTTAGAGGCGGTGGTACATAAGTCCTCACACTGAAGCACAAGTAGCCTACCATCACTTTATCCGGTAAGATTCTGTCCTGGAAATGCAACAGGATGGACGTACTGTCTACTTTCTCCCCATTTCGATAAGCTGGTAAACGTTTCATTTCTGTAATTTCTCCTCCTTTTATCATCTTCTTCAATGCCTCCAAGTTTTCTCCCACAGGAATCCCTGAAATCACTCATATTGATCCTCTCACTTCCCCCACAATCTTTCTGTCCAGTACTTTACCACACACTGTTTGAAAGCCTAAAGCCTTGTTCATTTGTTCAACATTTCTACAAATGAGAAGCAAGTTACCATCCCATAACACTTTAGCCAGGTCAACATCACCAACAGCTTTCTTTAAACCCTTCGAAAAAGTAATAGGGCTTACCCCAAGCAAACTCTGTCCTTCCTTAAATCTTAGACAACTTTACATTTCGCCATCAGTACTTCTTTCTAATTTCAACACTATTCTCTTCAACCTCAAGACACCATTTTCCTGTATTCAAACCCTTTTCACCCCCACTACTGCTAGCCATTGTAATCCACTCACAATCTGGATTATGCCAAAAAACGCTTTAAAATGCACTTAGTACTCGCTGTATGTTTGTTTGGTCGCCTTCACTCCACGCCCTTCCTAGCTTGTTGTCGTGAGCTTTTTCTTTCCTCAGCCATCTCCCTGCCCGGTGTCATCCTCTTCTTCTTCTTCTTCTATTGGTGTTTTATGGCGGTTGGCAAACAACGAGCAGGTGGACTACCGCCACCTTCCAGAATGGAGTACGGACCAGACGGCTTAGAACACAACACAAAACGCCCAGGCGACCCAGAACACCCCAACAACAAAAAACCAAAACCCACACAAAACTCCCTAAAGTGCACAAACAGAAAAGAGCAAAAGAAAAACAAAAAAAAAAACAACAATCAGGAACACCTGGTCACATCGAAGACATGGGCAGAGACTCCTCACACCCAGACGCACCCTCACCCCGACTCAATTCATCCGGTGTCATCCTCAAGAAGACTTGGTCCTTAAATACAGCAAGATGTCTCATTAGGGAAATGAGCCACAGCTGAGGAGAAGAGAACTGCTTTCTGTCACTCAGGTGTTGCATAAAGGTGATGTGGATACAACCAAAACTGGAATATCCACACAACCAAGTGTTTAAAGCATCATTCACCACAGTTTGTCACCATATGGGAAGCTCATAAAAAAAGAGGATATAAAGAATAAATACCTTTAAAGGTATATTGTTTCAGTGTATTGTAAATATACACAAGGCATGTGTACATGCTATAGACCAGGGGTGCTCACACTTTTTCAGCATGCGAGCTACTTATAAAAAATGCAAGTCAAAAAGATCTACCCAATACAAAAATGCAAAACATATACCGGTAATTATTTTCAAATGTATTAAGGATTATTTTTATGTACAATGTACCTATGTTGATGTACCTTGCATAACTGAAAAAGCCAATATTGCACAACACATGTAATAAATCAGGGGTCACCAACGTGGTGCCCGCGGGCACCTGGTCGCCCGTAGGGACCAAATGGGGTTGTGGTGACAGCAATATAGATTTTTTTTTAATTTGTTTAAAAAATATGGTAGGAACTGATCCTCACCCCCTTCTTTACAAGAATCTGGTCTTTTACTTTAATAAATTTTTTTAAAAAATCATTAGATTTTTTTTACTTTATAATGTCATCTCTAAAAGCATCCTCCAGCAAATCTAAAGTGATCCACTGGCCACCAGTTGATAACCACAGTTGTAGCAGGTTGTTATGGCTCCAGACACATTTAATTTAGTGAAGGAAGGCATACAAATGTCTCTTTTGGTACAGAGAGATTTAATGTATACAGCGGTGCTTATACTTTTATTTTACAGTCTGTCCCTGAACGCACCGCGAAAGTGTGTTATGCAAAAGCGCGCGCTGCGCGACAGGAAAACGTGCAGAGAACGGAGAGTAGTCAAGGAGGTTATGCTGTATGAAAGTGTCTTGTATGATTTGAATAATAAAGCGACATCAACTCCCAACCAGTATGTTTAAGCGTGCAGAGAAACATCACAGCGTCACTCACCCGGAAGATGGTGGCGGCTGTTTCGCTTTTGAAGTTGCTGCTGTCCGAACAGGGATTTTAGTTCCTCCACCTTTCTCTTTCTCAGCTGGCTTTTCGGTGGGAAGTCGATGTTGTATTTTCCATGAACAGTCCGAAATCTGATTATTTTCGCTTGTATGTTTCGCTGCGTTCCACATTCGCGCCATTGTTTTTCAGAAGCTGTATGAGCAATGACCTAAAGCTCTCATCTGATTGGTTCCCGTGTATGTCAATCAAGTGACGGGATGTTTGATAGGCTAAAACTCAAGATTCAGTTGCCATCTGATTGGTTGCCCTGTATGTCAATCAAGTAACGGGATGTTTGATTGGCTGACAATTTTTTAATGTCACGCTGCGGGAAGAAAAAAAAATAAATAATAATGTCACGCTGCGATTGACCAGTAATGCCTCCACGATCGACCGGTCGATCGCGATCGACGTAATGAGCAGGTCTGCTATAGACTAATGCATTGAAGGCATTCTAGTGCTTGGTGCAGCTGTATAGCATGTATTCCTTGCACCATCAGGGTCCCAGAGGCCATTCTTTGTGGAGTTTAGAAGTTTTTTTTTTTTTACAAGGGACAGAAGTGTATCTCTTGGTTTTCCAATTCTCAAGGTCCAAAAACATAAATATTATGCTAACTGACAAATTAGTTGACCATAGGTGCAAGTGCATGAATACACTGTAAACCCAAATTAGTAATCATTACTAAAGCAGAATGTGGAAAGCGATTGCGAGGGGATCTCCAGTTTTTACAAAATCAAAAACTAAACAAATCAAGCTCTGTTTACATAAAGTCTTGTGTCCAAGATAATCTTGTACTAAAAAACTCAAGTTTTTAAAACCATTGTTTACGAGTAATTAACTCAACCATTAATCATATATATCAGTAATCATTACCCATGATGATCAGTATTTGTTTCTCATGTTTATCAGTATTCATTTCTCATCTTTTTTAGTTAGAAATACTAAATGTAAATAATAATAATAATAATAATTAGATTTTTTTAACATTACACAATAATTGTCTGTATACTACCTGTTGTTTCTTACACAAAAAATGACAATTTAATTTATTTTTCACAAATTTATTGCAAAAATAGTGGAATAGTAACATTTTAAACATGTAAATCTGAGTACACATTTCACCATGTTCAAGAGTTTAAACTTTAGTACAAAACTAAATCTGAGTAAAGTGCTAAGTCAATACAATTCTGCATTTAAGCCTTTACAAAAATGGATTTTCAAACCTTTTACCAAATTAACCATTTTACTTTGATAGGTGAATTTAAGAATGTTAATACCTTGTGCAAAGGGGAACATGCTTACATAACATCTTATGATCTGGGGTACCCTTTATAATTTACAGGTACATCATTAACCTGGTCAAAAGACTAACATGGAACCCTTCAATGGCTTCGACAGGTGAATTGTCTTTTTAAAAAAAGTGTCCATACAGTTCTTTTATTTGGAAGCCTTAATGATAAAAAAAATAAAATAAACATAAAAAAATAAAAATAATAATAATAATTTAAAAAAATTAAAATAATTTTTTCAACAAAAAAAAATTAACTAGCATGGTGGCACTAACAATTGTTTAAAACAAGTAATGATGAACAGGAAAGTTTCAGTGTAACAGTTACATTACAACACTTGTTCACATTATGTTTGTATTTGAAAGACGGCTACAAACTAAACTTCAGCAGTAAAACAACCTTTTAGCTGCTAAATAGGATTTTTTTCCCCATCTAACCAAAAGTAGAGCACCTGCAGCATTTTTACACAAGTTGAATTTTCTGTTTGAATTCTCAGCTTCAACTCAATACTTCCCAAATGAGGGGGGGGATACAGTACCTGTTGAATGAACAGGAGTGTATTTCTGATTTTCTTTGGGTAGTTTACATGGAGTTCATACGTGAGCCCAAAAAGGAGACTCACAGCTTCTGGCAAGGTCATGAGCTTTTCCACAAAAATGTCGCCCTCACTGATGATTTTCAGGCTCGCCGGGTGAAGATCTGATGTTAGGGGGGAGACACCTTCAGGATTCAGCAACAGGGTCCCAACGTCCATTTGGCCAAAGAACTCATCACCATCCTAAAGATAAACAAAAAATAATTGCCATAAATAAAACCATTAGGGAATAAAATTGCTGAACTACAACAGACCACCATGACAGAACAGGAATGGTATCAAATACAGTTTATGCTAACATAATGATAACTACTGTTTGGTCAAGCATTTTGAAATTTTCTAACAATGAACATTGTAAAATCAGTATTGGTCTAAGGACTTTCTTTCTTCACATTTCATCTGGTTAGGATGCCTCCTGGACGCCTCCCTGGTGAGGTGTTCCGGGCATGTCCCACCGGGAGGAGGCCCAGAGGAAGACCCAGGACACGCTGGAGGGACTATGTTTCTCGGCTGGCCTGGGAACGCCTTGGGATTCCTCCAGAGGAGCTGCTTCAAGTGGCTGGGGAGAGGGAAGTCTAGGCCTCCCTACTGGCTGCTACCCCCACGACCCGATCCCGGATAAGCGGACGAAAATGGATGGATGGATGTATGGTCTAACGCCAAAAATACACTACACACGTTACGGCTCCGCCCCGCTCCGGTCCGACCTCTGCAGCAAATACGCACCCATTATAATCAATGACAGAATTTACACTGGCTCCACACGGCGGCGGCGACCAACGGAGAGCGGACAGCAGTCCGTCAAAATTAGAAATTTTTCTATTTCTGCCGGACGCCGGAGCTGTGCGGAGTCAACTTTTGAAGATTACGTCGCACCAACAGGAAAAGGAACGAGCACAACATCCGTTTTTCCAAAATAAAATCACCACGGGCGGACTTAATCCTAGCTCTATACGGATTTATTTGTACAAAAATGCTGTCAAACTATCATTTATGACTACGCCTACAAACGCAATACAATAAATAAATAAAGTATTTTATTCTGAAATGTAATACATCACTTCCTGTTGCACAAACCATGTCCTGTCGCTCATTTACGAGAGAAGATCAAGGCAGCAGTCTCTACTGTTGTTCTCCTTCTTCCACCGAATGAATTGTTTTGTTCTGACTTCATTATTTATCACTTGATTTATCGCGCGATCTCGCAATTCCCGCGCATACGTCTTGGAGCGGCGCATCCATGCGGACCTGAGCGGAGCGGAGGAAGTGGAAACTGGACTCGCACAGCTGCGACCTGCGGAGCGGAGCCGCTTGTAGTGTATTTTTGGCGTAAGGACTATTTGAGAGATCTTCTTGGTCATTTTGTCACTATTTGACTGAAATGGGAAAACTTCTAAATTGGTTGTTTTTATATAATGATATTATTTAATATGGGACCATCACAGTCGTCACTGCACATAAACACAGGGTTAGTCAGGGTGTGATCATGAAGGACAGAATAAGATTCCAGCAGCAGGTCTTTTTCCACAATCCTTTAGAATTCCATACATTTTAAAAAATTAAAAGAAAGAAAGAAATTAGTGTGCTGTTCAACTGGAGAAGGACCATCAGAATAATATGTGTACCTGCTTATTAGTGAAGAGTGCAGGCCAGCGTTTCATCAGAAGGCTTGGTGTTGATGTCTCCACAATGTCATCCCTCCAAATGTTAGGTCCACATTTTGTTTTGTCTTCTATTTGGCGCACAAATCCACTATGGCGGTTAGACAAAAAAAGAAAAAAAAAAGAAATTAGCGTGTTGTACAACTGGACAATGACCATCAGAATAATATGTGTACCTGCTTATTAGTGAAGAGTGCAGGCCAGCGTTTCATCAGAAGGTGTGGTGATGTCTCCACAACGTCATCCCTCCAAGAAGTACTTTTTGTAAACAAATCTTTATATATTGTAAAAAATAAACAATAAAAAACACACTCACTGCAAACTATTTACATTTTGGCCTCCTCTGCTTCCTCCTCTCCTACCTCCTCTCCTGCTGTTCTCTCACATCTCCACAGCTTCGTCTCCACAGCTAGAAGTATTATCACTGGAATCCTTCTGTTGATCCCTTCTAGGTAGACACTCCGTGTCTGAACCAGTTTGCCTGAAGTGAAAAAGAAAAATATTGATTATGTTGAAGAAGACAGACAGACACAAAAGAAAGAAATACATGTCAGGGCGCTCGTAAGTCAGGGACTACCTGTACAGAAATAAACGGGACGGGACAGACGAATGACGAAAACTCTTACTTCTTTATTCTATAACAGCAGTATAAAATAGCAGTATAAAATAGTTTTCACTTACTGCTCAAGTAATGCATCATCTTCCCCCATCGATAAAAGCAGCTTAGAATCATCTCGAAGACGCCTCAGTCACTCAAGGAGTTCTTGGACATGCCCTGGTACTAACACAGAATATAAGCAAAATTCACTACATCACCAGGAATGATTGTAAGAACCAACAGCCCTTGATTTGAATGTTCCCTGTCGAAGTTTTAAAAAAAATTAAAGCATGTGGTAAATTATTCTGTATGCAACAGGAAGCTAGCAGAGCTAACTGCTAACAGCATTAGCTCTCTGTGAGGGGCAATTAGTTCTTGTTTGCTACAGGCATTAACTACCGGTACTAATTCAATCAGTCCCGAAATAACAACAAAGGATGATCAACTACAAAGTAGCTCTAATTTAGGGCAAAAATGATGCAGTTGACACTCCGGTGAAACATTATAGCTATCGTTAACATGAGCAAACAAAAACGTTATTTTACCAGCAAGTACAATAAAAACGGAATCAAATTTGAGCACTTAACATGTGTCAATAAACTGTTACATCAACCAGACTGACCTGATTTCAGCACTTCGTCACTGTAATGAGATTTTGCAGCAAACAGTCAGGAGAAACATGGCCTCACGGTTCTTCATTTTTTTCCTTCTTCTTTGTGCACCACACCAGGCAGGTCACGTGTTCACTGACAAGCCCCGCCCCAAACCAGTAAAAACATGTAAATGAGAGGTGTCTCCACTCAGAGCCATTAGTAAAGAAGCAACTCATTTTGAGCTAGTATGCAATTCACATATTGTTTAGTAATGGTCCCGCCTTTTACAAAATAACAAAAAGATTAGTAATAATAGCTTGACTTATTATGTAAATGAAAATTTGGGGTTACAGTGTAGCTGGTTGTTCATCTGTATGGCAGTGTCATCGAATGGTGACCTGTTTGAAGTGTACCCACGATTTTTTTGCTGATAAATGAAGAGTAACTTCCAATCTCTGGGAACATGAGAAGAATCAAGAGGGTATAAGTGATGAACAGAGAACTGTGATTCTAATCGATTTTAGTAGGTTTTGTGCATGTTTATGAAAGAACACATGAACTGAATGAGCATGAATTGACATGTCTCCTTTTCTAGGTATGTTCGGACGCTCTGTGTCCTTCAAAGATGACTCTGTTCATCTAAACATCTCGTCCATCAACTCTGAGCGCTTAGACATTATATGCTCCTTCTCTGGACCAAGCTCCTTCATGGTTGCAGCGTACTTCATCACCTACATCCTCCTCCTTCTCCCGCTCTGCATCGTCATCCTCCATCATGGTTTCCAACAATGTCAGAAACAGTGTGCCACATCCTCAAGAGTAACGATGAGTCATTCTGACTTCTTCACCTACCAAATCACGACTATACAGCTGATTTGTGTCATTGACAATTTAATCAGTATAGCTGGAAACGTCTCTGTGAACTTTGTGGATGTCTCAGGCAGCAGCGGATTTATCGCCGATCGTGCCAGGCCGCCGTGCGAACACCTCCGGCCGGCCTGGCTACACCTCCGGCCTGGCTAGCTCCAGAGCTAACACTGGAGCTAACACGGGAGCCGGCCTTTTGAACACTGGTGACCAGGATCGCATCATGTGGATTAATTACTAGCTGGAATAGCTCTGTGGACGTCTCAGGCTGGAGCAGCGGCTGGAGCAGCAGCTGCAGATTGATCGCGCCGCCGCTCCAACACTAGCTCATGGCTTGGCTAGCAGAAGCTAGCCAGCTAGCTAACACAGGCCTGGAGCAGCTGCGGTGGCTTGCCGGCCCCCGCGCTGCTCGGCCCGACAACAATCAACGCATGGCAACCTAAGATGTCGGCTTTGACCATCTCAAAGTAAGAAAATATATTTTTATTTATTCTGTAAATGTGAATAGCAATGTTTAACATTACAGTACAC
>JBBPBX010022009.1:30827-41836 GCA_038048925.1 Garcialebias charrua
GGTTCGGAATCAGAATATCTTTATTGACATTGCACCAGGTACAACGTGAACATGTACGCACAGTCATCCTGAAGGGGGACTATGTGTGTGAAGCTGCAGCGAATCGAGCGGCCATCTCATCCCTTATCAGAATGATAATCTTAGATATGAAAAAGGGGTAGAAACCATGAGGATAGGTGGTGGTGGTGTTACAAAAAAAGATCTTTCACATCTTGTCAGTTTGGACACTATGAGAAATCGAAAAAACTCTACCAGCAACCATAGTTAAGACAATTCATATGCATTTGAGGTTGAGGCAGTGAGATTTAGTCCATGAGCCTTTTTCAGATGGCAACAGTTCTGTTGATGTTACCAGCCGGCACCTCCGATAAGCACTCACGGAAAGTTCTTGGTGGAGGGGGTGGGTAATGCGATAGGTGGATGCAGCTGGTGTCCTCAGTAACGCATGTCTTAGGAGAAATTTGATATCCAGCCTTTCCAAGGCTGTTTGGGAAGTCAGATAGAGATAATATAAATATTTTTCACTTCAGACAGACAATGTTATTTCCTACAGCCTTGAGTCCTGCTGGACAATCTGATCCAATATGATCCAATTGTGGGAACTTTTCACTGATCCAAGCTATGATGCCTCCTCCAGATGTTGACCACTACAGTGTCCACGAGTCCCAAGCCCTGCGGGTGGTCTCTGATTCTCAGAGATTGCGTCCACCTTCCGGTTTAGCTCGTAAAGCAGCTGATTTATGGAGGTCATGAAACGGATCACACTCTCACTTTGACTCGGGAGCTTAGACATGGCATTAATCACCGCTGAAGTCTTCCTCATTTTCCGATAGATCAGTGCTCCACCAACGCCAAAAAGCAAAGCGCCTGCTATCATGAATCCAATTATGTACAAATCTTCCACGTCCTCCACAGATAAAACTGACAGACACATCACCTTCCACTCTCCCCAGGAATCCATGATGTATCCCCCGGAGTGTGTCTGCTAAGGGCAAGCTGGATCTCCGGGACCTTGCCATTTTGTAGACAAAATCTTGTCAATAGAGTTGATCATCCACAAAACTAAATCCATATCAATTTGTGTTCGAGGGATGAGTGCTGAGAAGCTGCAGACAGACAAAGAAGCCATGCAGGGTTAGGAAAAGTCTGAGGAGGGAAGGAGAGAATGAGAGAAGCTGCTGCCTCGTCCAGAGCCAGAAGTAAAATGTATTCTGAATATATTGACACTGAAAAATTAAATGCAAACTTACAACATTAAAATTCCAGTGGCATTTTAAATTCGGATCCTAGCGGCACATATTTACTTCCAAAGCCGGACTACCTCGTCTGTAAATATCCACTGACGTCTCTGCTCCTGCAGGTATATCAGCCCTGGCAGATTTGATCAGTTGTCCCAGCCTGAAGGCTAAAGCAGAGCGCTTCACTGTGCACAGCTTCACACAAGTGGTCACATCTTCTGAATTTCTTCAACTTGAGGAGAGTCGGCTCCTGAAACTGCTGCAACGCTACAATCTGCCCTGTTCTGAGGAGAAGGTATGCTGCTGGGATGAACTCGGAATGGTTAACGAGGTCAGGACCTCTGGATGGATCCTTTGGATCCTTCCTTGAAACGTTTTGTCTTTTCTCCAAAAGACTTCTTCAGTCTGAGACCTTTCAACAAGCTCAGTTTTATAAAAAGCACCATGGATCAAGCAGTTTGCTGTTGGTTTTCAGGTTTACAAAGCTGCCTTGCTCTGGCTGAAGCACGATCTGCCCAACAGACAGCAGCATCTAGAGGAGGTGTTGAGTTGTGTTTGCTTCCCTCTGATCCCCCACACCTTCCTCTCGGAGACCGTGCAGCATGAGCCCCTGGTCCAGAACAACCCAAAGTGCCTGAGGATGCTCATAAGTGAGTAACGAAGCTTGAAATCTGTTGCGTGGGTGACTGTGTGAGACTCTCTGGATTTTGGCTAAATGTTCTTCCTGGGTTAACGCCTGTTCTCTCTGTCCAAGGTGGGTTAACTTACTACCTCTCGCCCAGCCAGGATCACAAGGACCTGTCAATGAAGATCCATTCTCGCCTTAAACCAATGCTGCGTATCGCTGTGTTACAAACCACAGCACCTAAACTCGTGCAGTTCTTCAACCCCAGAGTACTGAAGTTTTACGTTTAACAAATGCATTTCTTTGGACCTTAGTCATTTTATAAAAGGTGCACAATTATGTCTTCGTGCAGAACTACAGCTTGATGTCCATTGGCTGTGATTTTTGGGAATGCAAAGAAGCTGTGGCGGTCTACTTCAATGGCCTGGTTTACATGCTGAGTGGTAGGAGCACCAAGCGTGTCGACTGCTACAGCGTTGGGCAGAAAATCTGGTTCTCCAAGCCAGAGCTGCCCAGACCTCGAGTGGACCTGGCTGCCTGCGCCTCCCAAGAGAAGATCTACATATCTGGTGGAACGCTTGATTGCGGTCAGTACTGTGAAAGTTGTGTTGAGTCTTGATTCAGCTCAAAAGTGAGGCCATGGTTCTTTTATGGGGGGGGGGGGGTCTTAAGCCTCGAGCCTCAAGCAAAGGAGTTTGAGCATCTGTCCAGCTCCTGTGCAAAATTGAGAAGTTTTAAAAGGTTTTGTTTCCTTTTTCCCCATGGGTTGAGGTTGTCTCAAAGTGTTATGAAATAATACTCCAGATTACAACAGTTAATGGGAGGGAAAAGTTAAATGAAGTAACTCTAAAATACTTGAAGCTGATACAAAATATCACTGAATCCAGTAGATTCAAGTGAAGATTGAACCCACACTCACAAGACAGCTGCTTCAACCATTGACCCACATCAGCTACACAAAAAAATTATTTAGCAGGCAGCTAGCAGTGTGTTCGCTCGCGTGTGTACCGCGTTTTCTTTTGAGGCGTGAGCTGCAGCCTCGGTAATAGCAGCTCGTAAAGAATTTTTTTTAAATTTGGTCCTTTCATGTTGGTGGAAACTTCCTGTCTTTTGACTTCCCCCTCCTTCTTTTTCTGGTCCATTCTGTCTGCTCCAAACAGCAGACCCAGAATTCAAGATTGATAAATCTCCTCTGGGTTGAGAATGGCTTTGGGTCCCCAAGAAGCTGGGAGGGATGCTCTAATTTACCTTCCTGGACTGGTTGCCTCCAGACCTGACCAGACGTAGGAAAATGCTCTGACGATACTGGTCTGAAAATGTTTGATTGCAGGTCTCTCGACTGGTTACTTTGACTGCTTCAACATGGAGACAAACGTGTGGAAAACTGAACCAAACCTGATGAACGCCCGCTCCTGCCATGCATCAGTGGCAGACAGGGGGCTCATCTACGTTTGTGGAGGATGGAACCAGAAGGAGATCACAAACCGCTTCGAGGTCTACAATCCAAACACCCAACAGTGAGTCATTTGACTGTTTTAGAAGAAAAGTCATGTTCAATCTAGTTTCAAAGTTCAAGAGACTTTGTCATTCGCATAACATGTGGTACATGTTATGGTTATACGAGGTGGTCCTCACCTCGTTCTACAGGTGTGCAGTGGAGAGCGTCCTGTGCTCCAGTATCAATGTGTGGCATGGAGGCTGCACAGTTGCAGAGAGAAAAGCTCTGCAGAGAGTGGTGAAGGCTGCACAGAAGTCTGTGGGAGTCAGTCTCCCCACCATCACAGACATTTACACCTCCAGATGCAGAAAAAGAGCCACCTGCATCATGAAAGACCTCACTCACCCAGCACACTCACTCTTTGCACCACTCCCCTCGGGACGGAGGTTGAGGAGCATCAAATGTAGAACCACTAGACTGAGAAACAGCTTCTACCCTGAGGCTGTCAGACTCATGAATAAATAAATAATAAGAATAAACACTGCAAAAGGTCACATCATACTGATACTGTACTGATCTGTTTCTTGTTGCTGCGTTCATCTGTGACCATCTGCTCATGTTCGTGCTGCTGTTTATAATGATGTTTTTCTACTACATTAGGGCTTAGTGTATTACTAGCTGATGTGATGTCTCTCTTAGTTAATCCTAGATGTTATTATTGTATTTCTCTTGCATTTGTTGTTGGATGTAACTGGGACCCTGTGTACATAATCTCGTTTTCAACACATGTACTACATGCGGTGCAAATGACAATAAATTCTCTCTGACTCTGACTCTGACATGAGGTGGAGTGAAATTGTGTACTCGAGGTCCCAGTTACACCCCAAAATATAAAAAAACAATCAAAGGTCCAAGATGCCACAAACACTAATGTAAAATGATGCGGTAAATTAAATGGCAGCCTGTGTGAGCAGAGTGTGGATACAGCTGCTTAAAGGCAAGAAATCAGCAGCATAGATGATCAGCAGCACTAATGGTGTCATGTCTCCAATTAGTTATTGGCATTAGTGATTTATTTTTTAATTACTGGTAAGGGATTTGAGTAACTGCTTCAGGTTAGAAGCTGTTCCTCAGTCTAGTAGTTCTACACTGAATGCTCCTCAACCTCCTTCCTGAGGGGAGTGGGGCAAAAAGTGTGTGCTGGGTGAGTGGGGTCCTTCATGATGCAGGTGGCTCTCTTCCTGCATCTGGAGGTGTAGATGTCTGTGATAGTGGGGAGACTGACTCCAACATCTTCTGTGCAGCCTTCACCACTCTCTGTAAAGCTTTTCTTTCTGCAGCTGTGCAGCCTCCATGCCACACGTTGATGCTGGAGCACAGGATGCTCTCCACTGCACACCTGTAGAAGGAGGTGAGGACTGAGCTACTCAGACCAGCTCGTCTCAGCCATCTGAGGAAGTAGTCTCTGATGACCTTTCTGGATCAGTCTGGTGGTGGTGTTGCTCCAGTTGTGGTTGTCATTCAGGTGCACACCAAATTTCTTGTAGCAGGAGACTACTTCCACCGCAGATTCTCCTATGTTTGGGCGGAGGTGGACTAGGTGTATTTGTTACTTGGGAAGTCCACGACTGTTGTTCTTGAACCAGTTTTTCAGGTGTTCCACCTCCTGCCTGTAGCTGGACTCGTTGTTTGTGAAACATCCCACCACTGTATCTGCAAACTTTACAATATGATATCCTGGATGGGTACGTGCACGATCATGCGTGAGCAGAGTGAACAGGAGAGGGCTTGACACACAGCCCTGAGGGGAGCCAGTGCTGAGGGTTATGGTGGAGAAGTTGTGGATCCTCACAGATTACAGATTGTTAATAAGTCTAGGACCCAGTTGCAAATGGAGCTTCCTAGTGTGAGTAGTTTGTCCATCAGGGTTTGGGGGATCATGGTGTTGAAGGTGGATGTGAAGTCCAAAAAGAGCAGACGGATGTAGGAGTCTTTCTGTTCCGGGTGGGTTTGTCTCAGAACTTGACATGTTCAACACTCGTCTACTGGTTCATGAAATTTCCAGTTGGGGTTGCCTTCAACGAACTACAACTTAAGGGTTGAGCAAAGATGTCGTGCAACCAGTAGCTCCAAATACGTGGGTGAATCTCGGCTACTTAACCGATCAGTTGTAGCTCAACATTCATAAACATGACTGAGTTGTAGCCCCTTTGTTTTTTGCGGCCATCTTGAATGAATGTGGCTCTCAAGCAATCTGTATTAAATGAACATCCAATGATTGACTCAAAATTTTACCTGCAATGGTTTCAGGTGGACGGAGTTGCGCCCCATGAGGCAAGCCAGGATGAACCATGGTCTGGTGGTGGTCCAGAACAGGATTTATGCAGTTGGAGGACAGGGTCCACAGGGTAACTCGAACTCTTACAAAGTTCAGAATAGCAGCTAAACTGTAGCACATTAACTTTATTTACTTTTCCCCCAGGCTTTTTATATTCGACTGAGGTGTATGACCTCGTCACGGAGGAGTGGCGCGACTGTGCATCAATGCCGCATTCACAAGCTGTGAAATGTGCTGCTGTTGACAGCATCATCTATGTGCTGGCATGCAAAACCTATGGTACGGTCCTGAAACCAGTTCTGGAATATCATACGAAGAAAGACAGGTTAGTCTCTTTTCTTTAAATCTTTTTTTATTCATTTTTTTATATAAAGAACTTGTACTGATGTGTGTATTAGTGGTTTTGCTGTGGCCCCCAACAAAAATATCAAATTGCATCTTTTGTTCTAAACGTGTATATAATGTGTCAAAACGAAGTAGAACTGCTCCACGGCCCCAAGTCAGATGATCAGCAGATAGAAGTCCTCCTTTTGGAGGTTTTTGGGCGTCCACTGTGGCAAGGCCCAGAACTCACTGTAGGGATTGGAGGTCCTCTTGGACCTGACCACATTGAGAACCCCCCCGCAGGAGAGTGAAGAATAGGAAGGTCTGATCTGGACTTGATGCTTCCATGACCTGATGGCAGGAAAGTGGCAGGTGTTAAATGAATTGTTCTGGCAGAGCTTGATGTAGATTTGACTCTTTTCCAGGTGGGTCACTTCTCAGAAGATGAGCCAATTCTCGTTCCAAGACTCGGCCATCTGTGCGATCAACACTTGAATGGAATCAGAATGGCTCAAACGTCTGACAAAGGCTGAATTTTAAAATGTTTGTTTAATAAACGTTTTGAGTGTTTTTACGGTTTATACAATAAAGCATTTTTAGTAATTTCTACGTTTGAGTTTTTTTGTTTGTTTGGGGGAGCCAAGATGGCTGCACTCAGCCGCGCAGCAGCTTCACAGGCTCCTGGTGAACTGTCTTGTGTTCCTGTTAACTTTTTTGCCTACAATGCACATCCACGGTACAGGTATGACTGCGACACACTTGTGGAGTTTTCTGTCGCTGCCTTGCCATCGTGGTTCAGTTCTTCCAGCCTCTCAGGCCTGTCATGGCGGCCGTCTCCATGGTCCTCTGCCTGCATGGACTGAACTTTACGGACCCGTTCAGTTCCGCGGGGAAACCTTGGATGTTCTCCGTCTGCTGGACCTGGTTCTGGAGGGCAGCTGCTGTGGTCCTTGCCATCAAGCTGCTAATACAACTGAACCTCACTAACACTTATGCTGCTAACTGGACCATGTTGCTGAGATAACCTCATTGTCATCAGAACCAGAACCTCATTGTCATCAGAACCAGAACCAATCTGCCGATAGGACCATGCTGCTGTAGATTTTTTATTTTTTTTTTATTCACTTTTGGTTCCTTGTCTTTGTATTTTTGTTTCATGCTTTGAATAAATCCCAGTGTTGGTTTTGGGGTCGGCTCTGACTCCACTTGCGTTAAGCGTGTGAACTAGAGCCAAACAGAACCTGAGACTCATGCTGCTGTTTGGTGTATCGGTTTGCACTAATGAAGACTGGTGTACATCTTTTTTTTTTTTTTGCGTACATTGGGTGTTTGTTTAGCGCATTTCTCAGTTTATATGTCAGATCCTTATTTACGGTTTCTTTATACACTTTATTTTTGCTATTGTTGGGTGTAACTGGGAACCTGTGTACATAATTTTGTTCTACCACATGTGTTGCAAATGACAACCTTTAATTGAAATGTTGCTCTGTAATCCCAATGGGATTATTGCACATGGTTATGAGGAGGGCTGCCTTCAAGGCTCCTGGGGGCTAGCTGAAGTGACTAGGGAAACTGGTGGTGGGTTTTATTTTTACATTCTCTACTTTTTTGCTGGTCTAAAACCTGGGACGTGCCGACCACACTAGCCTTTTCTAACCACCTCTCCTCTTGACCAATCTAAAGAACTTGTTTGCATTTAAATGAGTAATGTTCACTTCTGGTTCCGGCGAACTAACGAGCGGCAGCACCTCTGGCCTCTCTGAGTATTTTTATCATCTAACTGACCCGTTTTTCGAATTGTACCAAAGCTGGTCCATCTTCCATCTGAATTTGGTGTTCAGTAACTCAGAGAGCCGGACGGGACCGTTCAAAAAAAATTCTGTCAGACCAGGTTCGGACGTTTTCACCTCACCGGTTATTCTGAGCTACCTTGCCCGGCCAGGTGAGCCCCAAAGCCGGAGAGCCGCCCACGAAGACCCGGTGTTTCTTCTGCCACTCTCATTGGCCCGTTTGAATGTCCCACCTGCACCTGGACCTGCGGTTCTCCTGTGGTTCTCCTGGTTTCAACAAGATTGCAGGGAAGTTTTCAGACTATGCTGATTTTTTCTGCTGTCCTTTGTTGACCTTGTGGCGTGGGGGGAAGATAATGTACCTGGTTCGTGAGCATCGGGGGAGGTGTTTCTGACTGGACCAGAACCGAATCGAACTGGCTGTGGGGACACCGTCTTTAATCCACATTAAAGTCTGTTTACCTCCATGGAGCCTGAGCCCATCTGCGCGCGCGGCCGTGGGGATGCTTGCAGCTGGAGCTGCGCTCTCTGCTTTGTGCTCATTCTGGTTGCGTCTCAATTCAGGGGCTGCGTCCTCATGAGGACCCAGCCTAGCTGGGCCGAGTAGGCCACGCACTCACAAGATCGGGTGGGCTGAGCGAAACTGCTGAAATGGGACGGTCTAGCCTTCAGGTTTGCCGGCCTTGAAGTGGGTGGGGCGTTCTCTTGAAGTGGGTGGGAAGTTCTTGTGTGCCGCTTGGTGTGTGTGGAAAGAGAAGGGACGCCGCTAAAATATATTAGTTAGCTGAATACATGTATATATATTAGTGTTTCTGAGTTTACTGTTTGTTAAGAACTGATTACAAATCAGCTTATAAGGGGCGATCTGTTAAAACCCAGAGTGGACCTCCAAAAAGCAAGTTGTCCAGTAGCTCAATTGGTTAAATCAACTTGCGAGTTGGTGCAGAGATACTTTTCTCGAAGCTGGTTCGAATCTCACTCGGTACGGTTAAAACTTATTTTACGTTTGTCTTTTATTGGATAAAAAAATGAGGACTGAGATTAAAAGGAAGGAGTTTGTGAAACTCCTTTTTTTTTATCCAATAAAAGACAAACGTAAAATAAGTTTTAACCGTACCGAGTGAGATTCGAACCAGCTTCGAGAAAAGTATCTCTGCACCAACCGCAGGTTGATTAACCAATTGAGCTACTGGACAACTTGCATTTTGTAGGTCCACTCTGGGTTTTAAAAGATTGCCCCTCAGAAAATCCTTGCTACGCACGTGTAAAATAATCTGATTTGTAATCAATTCTTCAAAAACAGTAAACTCAGAAACACTAATATACTGTATATTCAGCTAACACATTTTTTTTAGTCATTTCTGTAGTAAAATTTTAATGAGATATATTCGAGCTGAGGTTGTTTGAGATGACTAAATAAAGGTTGAATGAATATTCGCGCTGAGGTTGTTGTCAGAACGAGCTGATGACTCAACAACACGCAGCAGCCCCGACCCTGCACGCAGAAAGTCCCACCCCCGCGAAATCTCTGCTGGCGCTATGAATTCTGGGATAGCCTCCGTCTTGAAGGTTCCACGGATGCATCCTTCGATTTCGGCAGGAAGTAGGCCGCATTCCTCGGCCGCATGAGGAGGAGTCTTCGAATTGGGACAGTCCTCCGCGCGGGGCAATGACGTATGCGGCCGACAAATGCGCACTCATGAGGATGCAGCCCCTGAATTGAGACACAGCCTCTGTGTGTGCTCATTCTGCTCACGCGCGCGTTCATCTGAAGGACCCGCGGATGAACTGCTGCTGAAATAATTTCTGGAGCTGAGAGGTCTTCAGCCCTCTGGTAAGACTTGCTGTGTTTTTTCTGGAGGTGGTTTTTTCTGGAGGTGGTTTTTTCATTCTGAAGAGGCTGAAGGCTGAAGAAGATAGCAGCAATAATAACGAACAACTTACCTGCTGTAGATAACTTTTTAAAGAGCCTCATTTCTGAAGAGACCAATACCTCAACAACAACAAATATCTTATCTGCTGTAGATAACTCTTTAAAGAGCCTCATTTGTTGTTGTGAGCAACAACAAACATCTTACCTGCTGCAGATAACTTTAAAGAGCCTCATTTCGTTGTTGTGGGCTGTTTTGTGGATCAGATGAGCGGAGAGTGAAGCGCGGAGGATCAGGATCTTCTCTGTTTGGTGACTGTTTCACACTGTTGTGGGCTGTTTGTGGATCAGACGAGCAGAAAGTGAAGCGCGGAGGATCAGGATCGTCGCTGTTTGGCGATCGTCGCTGTTTGGTGGTGCCTGTTTCACACTGTTGGGAGCTAATTGTGGATCAGACGGGCGGAGAGAAAAGTGTGCCGCTGAGGATCAGGAGCTGCTGTCGCTGTTGTTTGGTGCTGTTCACGCTGTTGTTCCTTTGCTGTCCTGATACAGGCTACAATCATGCCTTTAATTTTAGGAGGCTTTTCTGGCACCACACTCTGCTGTTTGCTGCAAATTGCTTGTTTCTACCCGTTGATTCTGGATCCAGCTTGTGTTAACCAGGGCCACATCCATTCATATTCACAGGGGGGCTGGATCCCCTCTCACACAAACTATAGTTGGGCCTCCTCAACGGAATTGTTTGCCCACTTAATCTGTGACGCTTTATGGTCTGAGACTTTTCTGCATCATTCATATTACTGTCATTATTTTCAGTTCTCAGACTACCTGGAATCACTGAATCTTATCAACACATCTGGATCTGCCCATCACTGCAACTTTCATTGTTTTTGGGTTCTGAATGATCGTATCTTCATCAATGTTTCTCATGGTTCAATTATGGGTGCAAAATGTCACACTGTTAACTCCTGTAACTACACATCATTGACAAAGAAGTCAAGTAAATGTCTGATATTAATGTTGTTATTGATCTCAGGGATTCAGCCCAACCCAGGGCCCTCCATTAACTACAGTACTCCTAGTGAGTTTAAAAATAATTCAGGTCTCCATTTCCTGCATGTAAACGCTCGTAGCCTCATAAAAAAACTTGATGAATTGAAAATCCTAATCAGTTCTTCTGGGGCAGATGTGATCGTTATCTCTGAAACTTGGCTCAAAAAATCTGTTTTGAAAAATGACCTGGCAATCAATGAATTTAAGATCTATCGTTGTGATCGTAATAAAAAGGGAGGTGGAGTCGCTATTTACATCAGAGACTCTTTGGCTGCCAGGATTGCATCTAAAAAAACAATCGCAAACCAGTTTGAGGCTTTAGCTGTGAACATC
>JBBPBX010022010.1:0-18556 GCA_038048925.1 Garcialebias charrua
TGCTTCGCCAAGATGTATGTATGTATATACCTAGTACAGTATATACATTGTGAATGAAAGTGAAATATGCAGATGTATTATGACAGTAGCAAATAATACAATATACACAATGCAAGTATAAATAGTGCAGTATTGGACTGTACAAATATACAGATGTGATGAATATTTCAACATTAAGAGCAAAGTACTTTGCATATTTGAAGTGACGTTATTAAAATTATGAAAAACTGTTGTGGAAACAGCACATCAATTCGGTAAAAATTAAGTTAGCCAGATCTACTGCGGTACTATGTAAAGTTAAAGATTTTTTGAATGAGACAGCTCTGTATTTGTTATATAATACAATTTTTGTTCCACATTTAATTTACTGTGTTGAAGTTTGGGGGAAGGCATGTAAAACTATTACAAAGCCTGTTTTTATTTTGCAGAAGAGAGCTGTGAGAATTATTTTAGGAAAACCTCATCGTCATCCATCAAATATATTGTTTAATCAATTTAAGTTATTGAAGTTTTATGATTTGGTGGATTATAACATCTCATTAGTCATGTATAAAGCTCAAAATACATACATACTACATATATCCTAACGTTCAAATGTTTTTTGACAAGAGAAGGTCTTGTTATACTCTTAGGGGAACTGAGGTTTTTGTAAAACCTCAGTATAGAACCAGTTTGAAGAGTCGGACTGTTTCGATACAGGGAATTGATTTATGGAACACTTTAGATAACGATATTAAATTTGCTAGATCGATGCTTGTGTTTAAAAAGATGATCAAATCTAAGTTGTTAATAAATATGAAAATCTTTAGTTAAATCCATTGTATTAGGAAACTTTCTAGTTGACTAACAAAGTTTTTTTTTTCATTCTATTACTTGAAAAACATTACTTGAGTTGATTGATGGATTGAGTTTGCTTTTGTTACTTTGAAAAAAGGGGCAGCTATTATAAGATTATTTCTTCTCTCTGCCACCTTTCATTTTATGTCTTTTACATTCTACACTGTATGTCTATACATTGTTTTTCTTTTATATTGATGTAAAATGAATAAATTTAATAAAAAAAAAGTGACTGTTGTTGGATAAATTAATTATTCTATCATCATCTCATTAATTAAATAAGCCACACTGAGGATATGAGAAGATTTTTCAACCCAGTTTACGGGGGTCAGAGTTAACATACTGTACAGGCTTACACAGATGTTACATCAACGCTCTGGTCACAACAAGGTCTGCCCACCGACAGTATAAAGAAGCATTTTAAGCTTATCAGACAGAGGTGAGGTCAAAACAACCTCTGCCCTCCAGCTTAGAGGCCTTGGAGTTTATCAGGTCCGCAGGCTCCTCTCTGTTCAGACAAAACAACTCTAACTCACACACATGGTTCTACATTCATTTAACATTAGTAGGTGATAACATCCATGACCTTTACATAATTCTCCTGACAACTGTGATGAGTTATAACCTCAGGACAGAAGCGCTTTCTGAGTCTGTTGGTGCGGGGGGTGGAGGCTCCTGTAACGCCTACCCGATGGTAGGAGATTGAAAAGTCCACAGTTAGGATGAGAAATGTCCTTGATAGTGTTCCTCACCCAGGCATTTGTGGTAGATGCATTCAATTATGGGTAACTGAGCCAGTTGGGCAGTTTTTTACCACCTGCTGGTTGTCTTACGGTCAGCTGCAACACTGTTGCTGTACCATACTGAGATGCAGTTTGTGAGAATGCTCGTGATAGTACAGTATAGTGATAAAAGTCCCGCAATATCCTCGAGCACAGGTGAGCTTTCTTAAAGCTTCATAGGAAATAATGACACTGTTGTGCCTTTTTAACCTGAAATGAGGTAAGTGACCAAGAGAGATCCTACGAGATGTGAGTACCCAGAAACTTAATCTGGACATCCGTTCCACTGTAGCTCCACTCAGATAGATGGAGGAGTGAGCCTGACTTCTATAGCCCTCCTAAAGTCCATGATGATATCCTTGGTTTTATTGGGGACTGTAAGAGAAAACTAAATAAAATCAAGCAACGTTGCTGTTTTTCATGGACACATAGATGTTTGGAACGCCAGTAAAGGCTGGATAGATTATAAGAGTTACCTGTTTGCATGTTTCATATTTTCTTACTGCAATTTTTTTGTACCCAGTAAAAAAAAGACCATTTCTTTTAGTGATTCCTTCAAAAACATGGTTTGGCACGTACTTTTACTGTGGTGGTTGTGTTTTAGTGAGTGTGTGTCGTTTCACCTGTAACTTTAATGTGTATTTTCCTGAAGGGGTAAATAATCTTACCTCTAACTGCCTGTTGGGAAGAAGTAAATCAATTATTTAAAAAAGTACACACAGACACATTGTTCTTCGCCATGAATTGCAGTTGTTTACACGTGTGTTGTGGAATCTGGCAGGTTAGACACACACACACCACACACAGATTTCTGCGTATTGTTATGTTGTCTTAGGCCACTCAAGCTGGGAATCATTTCAGTTATTTACTCTTTACATGATTGAATGAGACACTTTGTGTTACTTTTTAAAAAATTTAAGCAGGCCTTGTAAGGCCCTGCCTACAAACCACAACCTCCAAGCATACACACACGCACACACAAAAGACTATAACAAGGCTTTAGACCAGATGAGCACCTAGATGATGAAGAGCAGATGTTTTCTCAACTGGGGTTATGCTCCTAAAGCTTCTATACTCTCCAATCCTATAAAATCACACCTCCCCTTTCTCTCCTGCCTCTCTGACTTTTCTCCACTGGTCTTTGTCCAAGCCATCCATTTTTCTTCAGAGTGAAGACAGATTAGGGGTCCAAATCCCTCGCAATTTGGGTCATGGCCTTTTGTGTGCTTTGAACGGTGAGAGAAAAAGCTCACCAATGGGCCCCATTTGCTGGAGATCAGGGGGTTAGGCTGGCCACTGATTGAGGGAGAGCCACACGGTCGGCCCGTGTTTGGAAAAATAACGAGATTGAATTAACAGAGAGTCCATGCTGGTGACCTGCGTATCAAAGAGAAAAGGAGAGAAGGAAATTTTCAAGGGAGGGCGGGATGCAGAGATAGGGTGGTGTGAGGACTGGTCAGAGGAGCCGTGAGAATTTGTGTGAATTAAATTATAATTTAAATGTGTTACGATTTTATTCATTTATAACTGATATGTTTGTAGTCTGGCTCAACGTCACTGTGTTGCCTCACATGTCAAAAATAATGTTACAAGCTGTTTGTTCACACAGATTTTGATCAGTGTCAGACGCTTCTCTTTATTTAAAGCTAGCTGGAAAAGCTTTGTGTGAAACATGTTTTTACTTCTGAAAATACTCAGGAGTGATGGCCGGGCAGAGCACTGGACATGATGCAACAAAGTGGAAATAGGAGTACTTTTTCGAGAGCCTCAAAATTAGCAAAGGGGTTTACCAGTTCATCCATAATTCTGAAAGTTTTTGTGTTGTTATCAATAAAACATGCCAACAATCTTGACAAAACAATGTACCTAACGAGAAAGTTCCTGCAGAAACTTTGATGGGGACTGCTATGTTGAAACCATTTTAAAATGTTGATTTGACAGTACTATGTCATGACATACAGGACATTGGGTCTGAGTGGGCCATGTTCAGCACCTCAATTGTTGACGTAGCTGCCTTGAGCTGTGCATGCAAGGTTGTTGGTGCTTCTTGTGGTGGTCATCCTCATACTCGGTGGTGGACACCCTGCATTAGAGAGGCATGCCTACCATGGAGGAAGCAAAGTCGGGGACATTGGGGCTAGTTTATACATAACCGTGGCAGAGATTGCCGAGGTAGTTAAAAAGCTCAGCGGCGACAGGGCTCCGTGGGGCGGACAAGATTCGCCCTGATTTCCTTAAGGCTCTGGATGTTGTGGGGCTGTCTTGGTTGACACACCTTTGCAACATTGCGTGGACATCGGGGGTAGTGCCACTGGATTGGCAGTCTGGGGTGGTGGTTCCCCTTTTTAAAAAGGAGGACCGGAGGGTGTGCTCTAATTATAGGGGCATCACTCTTCTTAGCCTCCCTGATAAGGTCTGTTCAGGGGTACTGGAGAAGCAAGTCAAATTGTTGGTCGAACCTTAGATCCAGGATTAACAATGTGAGTTCTGTCCTTGCTATGGAACACTGGATTGGGGGTCCATTGCTATGGGCTGTTTGGTCCCTATACAAACAGTGCAAGAGCTTGGTTCGCATGGCCAGTAGTAAGTTGGACCCGTTCAGTGTGGGAGTTGAACTTTGCCAGGGCTGCTCGTTGTCAACGATTCTGTTCATAACTTTTATGGACAGAATTTCTTGATGCAGCCAGGGGTGGAGGGATTTCAATTCAGTGGCCTCAGGATTCCATCTCTGCTCTTTGCAGATGAAATGGTCCTGTTGGCTTCATCGTGCCGTGATCTTCAGCTCTCACTGGAGCGGTTCTCAGCTGAGTATGAAGCTGCTATGATGACAATCAGCAACTTCAAATTTGAAGCCATGGTCCTCAGTCAGAAAATGGTGGATTGCTCTCTTCGGGTCAAGGGTGAGGTTCTGCCTCAAGTGGAGGAGTTCAAGTATCATGGGGTTTTGTTCATGATTGAGGGAGGAATAGAGCATGAGACTGCCAGATGACTTAGTGCAGCGTCTGCAGTATTGTAGACCTTGTGCTGATCCATTGTGGTGAAGAGGGAGCTGAGCTGTAAGGCAAAGCTCTCAGTTTACTGGTCAGTCTACATTCCTACCCTCACCTATGGTCACAAACTCAGGGTAGTGACTGAAAGAATGAGATTGTGGATATCAGTGGTTAAAATGAATTTCTCCCGCAGGGTAGCTGGACTCTCCCTTAGAGATAGGGTGAGAAGTTCAATTATCTGGGAAAGACTCAGAAGCTGTTTTCGCATTGGCCAGCCCTCCCCGGCTCTCCCCGCCTCCACCCTGCTTCTAACCCGGGTTCAGCGTGTTCGCATTTTCCTTTTCCGCCCGGGATCCGCCCTTGTTCTGGAACCATCTCCACCGTGGTTCTTATCGGGCCGAGCCCCACGGACCCAGTTTGACGTCATGTACTGCTCACATTTGATTCGTTGTTTGCAGCAGGGGCGGGACTCATTCAAACAACCTCAGCGCGAGCTGATTTCATTAATATTTAACTACAGAAACCCCTAAAATAATTGTTAGCTGAATTAGTGTTTCTGAGTTAAATTTTTGTTAATGACTGATTACAATTCAGCTTATGTTAGGACGTAAATAACACGAAGCGCGCACCCATTTCCGCCTTTCCGCGTGACCTGAATGTCATTAAAATATAACTAATATTGTCTAACTCTTGCGCGCAGCCAGGGTTTTAAAATATAACTAATAATTTCTAACTTCCACGTGCAGCTAGAATGTTAAGAGGATTGAATCGTATATAGGTAAAGTGGACACCTAAAAATCCAGTCCGCTGCTGTAGCTCAGAGCGTTCGCCAATTGCTATTAAGCTCTTTTATCTTGACCGGGAGAAGCGGGTTTGCTTCCCACCTGGTACAAAGTAATTTTACTTTTTTTTTATTGGAGTAAATAAAAAGGAGTTGTGTTAACCAAACAAACTCCTTTTTATTTACTCCAATAAAAAAAAAAGTAAAATTACTTCGTACCAGGTGGGAAGCGAACCCGCTTCACCCGGTCAAGATAAAAGAGCTTAATAGCAGTTGGCGAACGCTCTGAGCTACAGCGGCGGACTGGATTTTTAGGTGTCCACTTTACCTATATACGATTCAATCCTCTTAACATTCTAGCTGCACGTAGAAGTTAGAGATTATTAGTTATATTTTAAAACCCTGGCTGCGCGCAAGAGTTAGACAATATTAGTTATATTTTAATGACATTCAGGTCACGCGGAAAGGCGGAAATGGGTGCGCGCTTCGTGCTATTTACGTTCTAACATAAGCTGATACATAAGCTGATTTGTAATCAGTTATTAACAAAAATTAAACTCAGAAAAACTAATATATATATTCAGCTAACAAATATTTTTTTAGGGGTGTCCTCTCTTAAAACACTGTAAGCGCGCACACAAGAACACTCCACCCACGTCAAGTGAACACCCCACCCACTTCAAGGCTTGCTCTCTACATAATGCGTAATGAACGCGGGCGGGCCAGTTCGGGCTCTGGGCAAACCAGGGGCGGCCCGGGCCATTGAGGGCTGGCCAATGCGAAAACGGCTAGAGTAGAGCCGCTGCTCTTCCACAACGAGAGGAGCCAGTTTAGGTGGTTCAGGCATCTGATAAGTATGCTTCCTGGGTGCCTCCCTCTGGAGGTGCTTCATTCATGTCCAACTGGGAGGAGACCCCAGGGAAGACCTAGGACATTCTGGAGGGACTATGTCTCTTGGTTAACTTGGGAACTTCTTGGGGTCCTTCCAGAAGAGCTGGAAGAGGTGGCTGTGGAAAGGGATGTCTGGGACCCTCTGCTCAAGCTGCTGCCCCCGTGACCTGACTTCGGAATAATGCCGGGTACCCACCTAAATTGTCAGAATGCTCCTGCCGCCCCCTTTTGGCCGCTTGTCACGGTCACACTGGGAGACACTGAGACGCGTCTGATGACGTGCACTGGGGGGAGGCAGAGGGTCAGTTGTTGTGTTTTCATGCTGCTGGCAGATAAAATCAGCAGCACGTGACCCCCGTTCCTACTGGAGTGGGTTTTCTACGAGCCGAACTGCAGCTCCGACAGTCTTTGTTGAGATTAAAACGTTTTTTTTATGTTTGGGGTGATCCTACGCTGGAGCGGACAGCAGCAACTGTAAAAATGTCAAGTTTCTTACCGGAGTCTGGTTCCAATTCATGGAGGCTCGATGGGGTAAGTTTAAAAAGTCCAAAAAAAGTCCCGTTGTCGTTGTGTAATCACATAGCAGAGGCTCTCCCGATTGGTTGTTGCGATGCGTCGAGCAACGTCGAGCCGCAAAATATCAACTTTTCGATCCGACGCTGCTCAACGCGTAGGTTGCTTCGGACGCGCGCGTGCGCGGAAAGGAACTGCCGCGTGCCGCCGCGCCGCTTCAAACACTCAAAACGCGCCGCTTCACGATACGCCGCGCCTCGACGCGTCTCCACATAGACTTTGCATGTAAACCAGCCGCTTCCGCCGCCCGACACGGGTCCAGTGGGTAACCGGCATAAGCGGAAGATGATGGATGGATGAATGAATAGATGGATGGATGGATAGTTTGAGACTTTACCGGCACATTGAAAAAACTGCAAATGAGTTAAGCAAGCACTAACTTTGTGCAGACGGAAAATATTGATTGTCAAAATAAAATTCCATGCAGTCTAATGGAAATAGAAAAACAAAATCAGAAGAAACCCTTTTTTTCTGTGCAGTATCAAATGATCCAAAGCCTGGGACTGACCCCAGGCTTGGTGTTTAAAACCCTGCATGGTGTACTATGGAAAGAGAAGCACTTAGAAGCAGTGGGACGTCCAGGAAAAACTGCAACAGCCCACATTGAAAAACTGAAACTCCTGCATCAACACTTTTTGCACTGATATTGATCAATTTCAGTTTTAACATTGGCATTGTTATTATCAATATTCAGAAAGATCAAGGTTCAAGGGTCTTTGTTATTTGCATCACATGTGGTTCATGAGGTGGAACAAAATTGTGTACTTAAGGTCCCAGTTCCACTCAAAAATAGAAAAAAGTATAAAAAGAAATAGTATAGAAGGATCTAAGATCTTTATATACGAAACACCAATAATGTAAAATAATACAGTGTATTAAAGATCAGCTAGAACATGAAACTGTAGTGAGCAGATGGGTATGAATATAGCCAGGGGTGCACATAACTTTTTTAGTGGGCTCCTCATGTGAGTACCAGGAGATGGTGTTTGGTACTCCATATGCAGCTTTGTCTTAATAAGTGCCACTTTCCTCACTGTCCTCCTCAGTGTCACTCCCACTATCTTCTGCTTCAGTTTCATGCATGGTAGATGAAGCAGATGCTGCAGATGTACTTCCTTGTCCTAGCTATTTTTTTCTCTTTTCTCTTTCAGTATTTTGTAAACCCCTCTACTTTGTGAAATGTAGTCATAACACCCTTCACGAGTTTGTATATTGTTGCATTGTTTTGTTTTGTTTTGTTAATAACCTTATAGGAAAAATCTGATGGGCTGCATTTATCTACAGGGAAGGGTGTTTACCTTCTGTCTTCGATTGGTCAGTTGTTGACACTCCCACTGGATTGATTGACAGGTTGCATTGCAGATCCGATTCGTGCAGCAACAACAACAAGTAACAAAAACGCTGCTGCCGTCCACCATCCCCTGGTAAAGGTGGGGAGACCCAGGTGCAGCGGTATCGGTGTTCTGAGTTTTAATGTTACAGTATTAATAGAAAGTTATATTTAAAAAGGGAGTGCCGGCCCTACAGCCCACACATCAGACCGGCCCACCGAGAAATCTCCAGAGCCTCCCGATAACTTGACGGTCAAGTACGCAAAGGTCTGTGGTAACACAGGTGCTGCTATGCATTCCTGATTTTTGTTTCACATGCGTACCTGCGTAGCAGTTATGTGCACCCCTGAACTTACCAGTTTTAAGGCATGGATCAGCAATATGGATAATCAGCAGCACAGATAAGTCACATATAACCAATTAAAGTGGCATTACAGTGATTTTTCTTTTTTAAGAAAAAAGAAAAATCACTGTCTTCTTTCTTCAAGAAAGAAAGAAGACAATGATTTTTTTATTTATTTTGTCTTGTTTATAGTGATTATCCTGGTTAGATATTCATGAGTCTAGCAGCTTCAGGGTAGAAGCTGTTACTCAGTCTAGTGGTTCTACACTTAATGCTCCACAACCTACTGCCTGAGGGGAGCGGGGATAAAGTGTGTGTGCTGGATGAGTGGGGTCCTTCACAGGGACGTGCAGAGCCCACTAAAGGGGCAGGTGCTCAAAAAAAAAAGGGGGGCACATCCAACCGCATTTTAGGACAGAATTTTAACAAAGTCACATAGCTTTCAGTTAATAAACAATGATAAATTACAAAATTGTGAGATATACTATCAAAGCTTAGGAAAACCTCTACATAGAACATACAACTATCCATATGTAAAATATTTTATTAGTAATTTCTTTCTGCAGGTCTACTTTGTTATAGGAAAGTATTGCAATATTCAAACCTGCGATTTAGCAAGATATGTAAATCAGAGCTACACCACCAGATATATTTTGTCTTTACAGAATTACACTATAAAAAATATAAACAAGGGCACAATGCAACTTTTTAGTGTACTGTAATCTATAAAAGAAAGAGCTGCCTGGTTTGCTACACTTGCAGTGGAGATGAAGATGGTCCATTCAGAAAAGCAGAGCTGCATCAAACTTTAATGTGGAACTGCAGAAGAAAACTAAACAAAAGCAAAAATTGAATTGTTAATGCATGTCACCATGAGAAAAGCCTACTGAGACTAACTGACCACCAAAATTTAGACCTATATCTCTGTTTGTGTCTTAGTGTATTTGTAAGTACCTATATACATTTTCTTCAATCTTTCCTCTTCTTTTTTTCTTGTCAGTTTCTCTTTTTTCCTCATTGTCTCATCTTCTCTGTGTTGAGTGGAGGACAATGTCTCTTATTTATTTCGGTCTCTTGCCTTTCTTTTTTCCCCCAAACTGAATCTAAGATCCAAAATCTTCTTTTCCATCATGGTGAACTGTTTAAAAACAAACTTCCAACTTTTAAGCATTTTTGCCATTTTTGTTCTCTTCTTATTTATTTATTTTTATTCATTTTATTTTATTTATTCATTTCAGATTTAAAACACATAGACAATTTACAAACACATGAAAGAAAAAAACAAGATATAAAATGAAAGGTAGTAGAAGAAGAAAAAAATCTTGTCATATCTGCCCCTTCTTAAAACAACTGTGCAGCAGCAGTTTTCTGTTGGTCATGTCTCGAAAAATGTCAATGACCTCAGTGAGGTCATTGACATTTTTTGCAATTATGTTGCTAATTATTTGCAAAACAAACTTATTTGCGCATGCCAGAAATCTTTGCTTGCTATTCTAAGTTTTGTTTGTCATTCAAAGTTTTGCTTGCGATTCTCACATGACGTCGTGGGCAGAGCCTAAAATCGCAACAAAAGATTTCTGATGTGTGCAAATAAAAGTTTATGTTTTGCAAATAACTTTTTAAGTTCACGAGAGAAAAATTAGCTATTTAATTTAAAAAAATGTTTTTTAAACAAAAGTTTTTGCTTTAAAAAAAATGAAATCATTACAATTCCAAAAGTTTTGATTACAATTTTATTTTACATAACTGAGGTTAGTTTTTTTTTCGTTGACTAATTATGAAACAAATTTAACTCCATACTCTGCGAACCAGACCCTAAACTTACTTAAAGTCTGGATAGGTTTTTCCCCTTCATTTGTACGCGTTTATTGGACAGGAGCAACTTGATTGGTTATTACATTTATCTATTATGGTAGTTCAGGGTGAGTTATTTTTAATTCTAAATGAATATTCTTGTTGGACTTTTATTTAAGTGCTATTTTCCTTCAAGATACATTTACCTAATGCTAGAATTAATGCAATGTACATTATGCAGCAAAGGAAGTTAGAAAATCGGACATATATCCATTATGGAGAGATGATAGGTTTTGGATGGGCGATGTGCTCCCTATTGCATAAGCCAGGGGTGTCAAAGTCAAATACATGGAGGGCCAAAAAAACAAATTTGCTACAAGCCAAGGGACGGACTGGTTCAATGTTTATTTTAAGGGGGTGATATAAGATTTTTTTTTGGTCAGCCGCTCTCCGCCTGTCCGTCCTACGAGACGTCAGACAGCGGGTCGGACTGGCCGCAGCTGGCCGCGGTCGGTCTCCCTGTTTCGGTTCAGCGAGAGTGGCATCCCGCTGAAGCCCCGGAGCTCGAATGTCCAACATAAAACCAACTTGACCGCAGTTTAATGTGGCGCTATGGCTATGCAGACATTGCACATTGCTGTCTTGTGGTGTTTAGTGTAAAATACTTCCACACAGCGGACATGTTACGATGAAAAGTTGGCTAGCTGTTAGCTAAAGTGCTACTCACTCAGTCCACACGCTGTAGCTGGCTGCAAACTGAAAGGGATTTGCTGAATAGTAGTAGTAGGGGTGGGGCCATGCCCCCCGAACGGCAATGCCCCCAAGGGGACCAGCTCCCCCACTGACCCTAATGTGAATGTGAGGCAGGTCTTATTACTCTGGGTTCATGAGACACGACTCCGGATCGAATTGGCCCCACCCCTACTACCACTGTTGCATTGTGGGGAATGTAGTGTTGGTACGTGACCGGAGGGCTTATTATGTTGTTTTTCTTGCAAAATACAAAATTAATAATAATAAAATAAAATAAATAATTTTAGTATGTTATTATGTGTCAGAGGAGGGCTTAGGAATAGGAAATTTAAAAAAAAAAAAAAAAAAAAATTTTTTTTTTTTTTTTGCCCAAAAGGGCACTTGGGGGCAAGGAGCAAAAGGGGCAGGTGCTCAAGCCCCCATAGCCCCCCCCTCTGCACGTCCCNCTTTATCTTCATCTTCTTGAGTCACTGCCTCGGCGCCACTTCCTCCTGGATCCTGATGTCCGGCGGCGGTTCCGCCACACTTTTAAATGGGCCGCTGCCGCTCGTGACCGTCATTAACAGTTGATGAAGTTTTAGAATTCGACCCATTAAAAAGGTTGTCACTTTCGGTAGTGAAGAAACATACGTTATTGTTTTTTGACGCTTTTTACGTTTTTCAGCTCCGCTTTCTGTCTCCTGTCTCCCGCTTCCTTCTCACACAAAACAGCAGCGAGCATACAGCACTTCCTGGATTAGTGGGTGACGTCATGACGCATGACGGAATAGTCCATTTTAGTAGGGGGGAACAGAACTCAACCGTTTTTTCTGTTGCGTTTTTAAAGATAGTTTTCATCGTAACTATAATTATTTTTATGTTAAACGTACATTAACAAGCAGGAGCAATGTTAGGGATGTAGGTGATGGCTGGGGTCCCTGCTTATTGGCGGCCCCTGCTCATTGGCGGCCCCTGCTGATTGGCGGCCCCAGGCCACGGCCTCCTTCGCCTGAATGGTAGATCCGCCACTGCCTGCATCACAAGGTAAATCCCCCAGCACACTGTCAAAATACATGTTACAGTCTGCTGTGTTTTGTTGCTGTCACTAGATTTATTCTGCCTACTGTTTTTTGATTGTTTACACTGCATTTAACCATACTGTACACTAAATGTAATGTCATGTTTTATTTCTAGGTAACGGGGGATTCAGTTCAGAGAGGTCCAGTGCAGACTGAACCTGCAAATGGAGATTTGGACGGCTGCAATGATGCACCCCAGACCCAAGATGAGCATACAGGTTTGTGTTTTATAACTTGTGATCAAGAATGAGCTGACTTTGTCTTAATCTTGTGCTGCAGTCATTGTATCAGCATAAAACACATTCACAATAATGAGAGAATCTGCATGCATGCACAGAAAGAGTTAAATAATCATCATGATGATAATGATATATCTTTTACACATGTACACGAGTCCCTACATAAATAAATTCTGAACATCAGATGAAGATTTTTACATAAAATGGTAAAGTCAGTAAAAAAAAAAAACTTCATGGCAAACATAGCCAGTAATATATGGTGCATGTTTTCTATTTCAGATGATGAACCACCTTGTAAAAAGAAGAAAATGTCAGCGCTGGACGAGCTGTTGGGAGACTTTGAAGTGAGGATGGCAACTAGATCTGTGAGGGACCAGGCCAGTGAAGAAGTCAAGAGGTACAGAGAGCGTGAGGTACAGAGAGCATGTTTTTATATTAATCCGTGCCCACCTGCTCACACAAACTCATGTTCGTGCTGCTGTTGTTAGGCGTACTGTTCTTGCATTATGTTTTGTATTATTAAGTTCAAGTTCAAGTGTTTATTTGTCATATGCAGGTTAACACAGGGTTAACTTAGTACAATGAAATGCTCAGGATGAGAAAAAACGATTTTGACTTGCTAAAAAACAAACAACAAGCAAACAGGAAATACTAAAGCATGCAATAAGGGTACAAAATAAACTACCAAAAAGTGAAACAGTAATTATAATATTTACAAAGTTTCTGAAGAGAAAAATAGTAAACAACATGGTAGAATTTTAACGGTGAAGCAGGATGAATTTGTGTGAATAACTATTTCAAGGTAGTAATGAAATATAAGCTAAAATGCACATGATCTATATTGCACATAACTACCAAACTACAGGTTGTGTGACAGGTTATTGCACAACAGGTTATTGCACAGGACTCAGGAGCTTTGTGCTTATAGCTTATTCCTGGTTTTTTTTTTCCTAGTGATTTTTATTTTATTACATGCTGCTGTAACCATTTGTGCCTTTTATATTTTTTCTGTATTTTCTGTAGGAAATTTTCTTTTAGCTGGTCTTTAGGTCCATGTTTAAAAATAAACACATTTAACATGTGATTATTTTGTTTGGCTTTTTACTTTATTTTTACCAGTGCTTTACAGCACCCTTTTAGATATGATATATGTGGACTTTTACAAATTTAAAAATGCTCTAAGAATGTCACATTGATAGAAATGGTCCTTTTTCTTTCATAATGAAATATTTGTCTACCGGTACATCAACAAATATTAAAACGTAGAATTATTTGAAGTTTAATCGAAGCGAATCGAACCGAATCGCTTTTACACTGCATCGAATCGAATCGTTCCGGTTTTAAAATAAATCGTTTTTGAATCGAATCGTAACCCGTGTATCTAGATGTGAATCGAATCGTCTGTCACACAGAGATGTACAACCCTAGAAAATACGGTACTTTTCAATGGACTGATCTTCCTGCACATTCTGCTGAACCCAGGAATGAAAGTCTCCATCACATTGGGAATTTCTTTAATGTGATATCTCAATGGGCTGGGAATTTTTTTTGCCTTCAAAACCCATGTTGTCACTTTCACCACTTATTGTCTGTCCAAACAGGTCTCACTAGTAAATGAGTCTGTGAGGCTCAATATGCTTTATCTGTTTAAATAAAGCTTGAATAACCCCCCCCCCNNNNAGACACACACACACACGCACACACACCACCACCAGCCGCGTCAACAATAGCCGGCACTAACACACTAACATAGCACACAACATAGAGGTGTGTCTCTCCTTCTTCCCCCCACCCCATCAACAAAAACCCCCAAAGAGATGAGCACCCTGCCAAGGCAGGTGACCTCAGGGGTCAACTCAGAGTGGACTTGTAGTGGTTTGAGTATTCTCCTATTAATCAAGTGGAATGGATTTGTTCACGAAAAAATAGAAACAGCACTAAGTGAACTAATATTTCATGGTAAATCTGTGTGTGTGTGTGTGTGTGTGGTGGTGGTGGGGGGGGAGGTCCAAATGTGTATTTTTTTATTGTGTGGAGGACACGTCCCCATCACATATAATAATAATAATAATGTGTTTGTCTGTCATCTGTGTATGTTTCCCATACACAGACGAAATTCATCTCTGCATTTAACCCAACCACCACCAGGTGGTGCAGTGAGCAGCCAGAAAGCGCTCGGGGAGCTGGAGAATTAGGTGTGCACTCATAAGCCGTTTTCGCATTGGCCAGCCCTCCCCGGCTCTCCCAGCTTCTAACCCGGGTTTGGCGTGTTCGCATTTACCTTTTCCGCCCGTGATCCACCCTTGTTCTGGAACCATCTCCACCGTGGTTCTATCGGGCCCAGCCCCACGGACCCCGTTTGACGTCATGTACTGCTCACATGTGATTCGTTGTTTGCAGCAGGGGCGGGACTCATTCAAACAACCTCAGCGCGAGGGTTGAATTTCATTCAAATTTAACTACAGAAACCCCTAAAACAATTGTTAGCTGAATTAGTTTTTCTGAGTTAAATTTTTGTTAATAACTGATCACAAATCAGCTTATGTTACAACGTAAATAACAACGAAGCGCGCACCCATTTCCGCCTTTCAGCGCGACTTGAATGTCATTAAAATATAACTAATATTGTCTAACTGTTGCGCGCAGCCAGGGTTTTAAAATATAACTAATAATCTCTAACTTCTACGTGCAGCTAAAATGTTAAGAGGAGTGATTCCTATATGGGTAAGGTGGACACCTGAAAATCCAGTCCGCCACAATAGCTCAAAGCGTTAGAGCACTGCTGTTTTGACCAGGAGAAGCGGGTTCGCTTCCCGCCTGGGACAAAGTTATTTTACTTTTTTCTTTTTAATTCACATTTTCTTTTAAATAAAAAGGAGTCTGTTTGGTTAACAAACTCCTTTTTATTTACTCCAATAAAAAAAAATAAAAAAAAATTAAAATAACTTTGTCCCATTCTCCCGGTCAAAACAGCAGTGCTCTAACGCTTTGAGCTATTGTGGCGGACTAGATTTTCAGGTGTCCACCTTACCCATATAGGAATCACTCCTCTTAACATTTTAGCTGCACGTAGAAGTTAGAGATTATTAGTTATATTTTAAAACCCTGGCTGCGCGCAACAGTTAGACAATATTAGTTATTTTTTAATGACATTCAAGTCGCGCTGAAAGGCGGAAATGGGTGCGCGCTTCGTTGTTATTTACGTTGTAACATAAGCTGATTTGTGATCAGTTATTAACAAAAATTAAACTCAGAAACACTAATATATATATATCCAGCTAACAATTTTTTTTTAGCGGAGTCTCCTCTCTTAAAACACGAACACTCCACCCACGTGAAGAGAGCACCCCACCCACTTCCAGAGAACTGCCCACCCACTTCAAGGCGGCTCTGCGGCAAATGCGTAATGAACGCGGGTGGCCCAGAGCCACCCAGGGGCGGCCCGGGGCATTGAGGGCTGGCCAATGCGAAAACGGCTATAGACACCCCAAGGTGTGTAGTGGCCAGGACGCGAACCCGCGTCCTTCGGGTCCCAAGTCAAAAGCCTTGCCACTAGACCATCTTGGCTCCTATACTGGTAATTATTGTGAAACCTATGCATTTGTACTCAGCTCTTTGACTCTTTTTGTTAATTTAGTTCCTGAAACCTTGTATGAATAAAAACGTGTGTACTGTAGTACATTTTGTTTCATTTGGATTTGAGAAGTTCTTTGCTCGAGATTTTGTTAGAAGTGTGATTATGGATGCATCAGTAATCATTTTCTAATCACACCACAGCCATTTGAATTATAGTCTAATCAAATTGCGAGGTGCCTCAAGATCCTCATTTCTAAAGGTTTTCTGGAAGTATTTTTTTTTTTTTAACATTACTTGAACAAGCTGGTTACCTGCTACTTTTAGTTGCATCTAACTGATGTACTTCAGTGTCCTTTCCCCGTTTCTATTGCAGCACATGATGAAGATTTTGGGGAACAAACATTTAAATTAACACAGATCACTTGGATGAATTTCAAATAGGCTCTGTCTCTCTGCATACAAACGTTTTCTAATATCATTGCCAGTTCTTGTAAACCATGATGTGAGGAACCTTGTGATGTGAGCACAGCTCTTAGGTTACAGACAGCGAGTGTCAACAGAAGTCAGAGCGGGTTTGTGTTGGGAGACTGTGGAAAATGGAACATGTGTTACTGTAAATGCAGTCTCAAGAGGGCAGCGTGCTGCTCAGCAACACTCTGACTGAGTGAACCAGTAGGGCTATTTGTCACCTCCCCTTGCTTTGTTGATGCTCTCTGATTATTTCCGTCTCGCTGCCCTTCCTCTCTCTTCTGTCTCCCTCCATCTCACTTCTCTTCCCTTCTTGTCGTGTTTGATGTACGCTGCCTTGCTGCTGCAGTTTGTCATGTAGTTCTCCTGGGACAAGCCTTGTTACCACTCAGGGCCTCTTGCTCCCCCTCTCTGGTCTCTGTACGACCTATTCTCTTTGCAGCATGATACCTCTGTCCTCCGTTCTATGACAGTTCTCTGTGGTTCTTTTCATTCTTGACCACTTCTAATTTGTTCTGCCCCTGACACCCACTTGTGCATGTCTCATTGGTCACTCTCCGCTGAGCTTTCCATTACCCTCTCGCTCCTTTCTCCCTCTTTACCCCCTCCCTGTGCTGTTTGATCTCATACTTTTGCTGTCAGAGATTTGTTTCTTCCTACACCAGGCTACAGAGGTGTTTTTCATCAGCGATGGCTTTATCAGCAGCAAGCACACAGGGCGAGCAACTTGTGCGGCTTCATATTTCTTCGTAACTCAGTTCAGGGGGAATTATTTAGTGAGTGTTGCACACACGTTGTCGGTATTGCCATTTCTTTGTGTCATTAATAACCATTGAATGCACTTAAAGCATTCCGAAATCTGCAAGGGGATATAGGTGTTTATTAAAAGCAAGACAAGGCCAGTAAACTACTGCACTCCTGTTTTCTGTTAAATGTGATTGCATAAATGCATGATTGACGGTGAAAAAGCAAATTCATAAAAACAAGATGCCCAATCATGACAAAAGAATGTTCATGCTGAAGTCAACAAATCTGAGCATCCCCTACAATACAGCTTCTCAGGCAGTTCAACTCTGAATGTTGATCAGCTGGCAAAAAGCTGAATCGTTTTTCTTCTTCTCCTTAATGTGTGTGTTTTAAAGTTCTAAATAGACCAATTTCCCTTCCCCACAAACCATCGGACCCATTCTAAGTGAGAAAGATGTGACTAACAGCTGTTGCAAAGTTATGTAATGTGGTCATTATAGATGAAAAGAAAAGAAAGAAGTGCTTGTCTTGAAAACTGACAGACTTGTATTGCTATTATACAAAGTAGTTTCACCATAGAACGGGTGGCAGTGAGGAACATGTCTGTTTACACTTTGTTGGTCTTATTTGCATATTTTTTATGGCCTCAGATACAACCCAAAAGGGGCCTGCTGGCAATAAATAAAATTCACACCCTAAAAATGTAACTGTTTTAGAAAAAAAGTTAAGCAATGATGAGGAACTATACAGCCAGAAAAGACCAATGCCATCACTCAACCCACAGCACGTTTAGCCTGCAGCTCCATTTTATCTTCAGGAGGAATACTTTGAGTCAGAATCAATCTTTTGTTTGACAAAATTAAAGTTCAACAAAGGCAGCTTCACCTTTTCCATTCATGTTTTTGTTGTTGACCAGGGATCCAAACCAGTGGCATTCCAATCGTATGCTTGTCTTCTCTAACCTCTTCGCCACCACTAATAATACAGTAGTCTTAATAGGGACTAATAATGTTTAATAATGATTATCTTGTAGGTATGATAATAGAGTAATCCTTCAAAAAAGGTTAATTTATAGGTATTTAAAGTTTAATGTGCAGACTGAATAAAGGACTGTTCATACACCTGGAACAGAGACCCAGGGGGGTGCTGCAGCACCACTACCCAGCTTGGGTAGAGTAAAACAGTCACTCTGTTTTAAATCCATCAAGTATTTCTTTCAGTCAGGACAGAGTTTATACTTTATTTTTCATTGTATAAGTCACTTTTTTTGTTTTGCATAATTTGCATGCCCTGAGACTTACAGGCTGAAGTGACATATTTATGGATTTTTTTCCCATATTTATAAACCAATTTTTGGCTGAGATATATATATATATATATGTATATATATATT
>JBBPBX010022010.1:18794-30297 GCA_038048925.1 Garcialebias charrua
GAATAGCAATGTTTAACATTACAGTACACTACTTTACATGCTTAAATGTGTGCGCGCGCTCCGTTAGCATGATAAATAAAGGTTGAATGAATGAATGAATGAATAATTTTTTTTTTTTAATATAATTTTCACCCCCTACCTACGAACGGATCGAGCTGCGAACGGTTCTTAGGTCCCAAACTCGTTCGTAGGTCGGGGGTTCCCTGTATATATATATATATATATATATATATATATATATATATATATATATATATATATATATATATATATATATACATATATATATATATATATATATATATATATATATATATATATATAAAATAGAATATAGAGTTGGATACATTTAACAGATCTGCTTAGCACCAATATGCATCATTAAAGGACAACACCCACCATGTTTTCAAATTGCATCGCCATTAATATGTAGTAGTGACTTAAATAATAAAACAGGAGCGTTTTATTGATATTGTAGAGAAATAACGCTAAATGTGTAATTTCATGACTTATGCCAGGTCCCCACCTAAATTGTCAGAATGCTCCTGCCGCCCCCTTTTGGCCGCTTGTCACGTTCCCACAAAGCCACTGAAGACCGTCTGATGACGCGCACTGGGGGTAGGCAGAGGGGAGGGGGTCTAGCTCGTTTTCCGGGTCAGTTGTTGTGTTACTGTAGCTCCGACAGTCTTTGTTGAGATTAAAAACATTTTTTTTTATGTCTGGGGTAATGTATGCTGGAGCGGACAGCAGCAACTGTAAAAATGCCACGTTTCTTACCGGAGTTTTGGTTCCAATTCATCGAGGCTCGATCAGGTAAGTTTAAAAAGTCCAAAAAAAGTCCTGTTGTCGTTGTGTAATCACATAGCAGAGGCTCTCCCGACTGTTTGCTGGACGCGTCGATCCACCAGAGATCGAATTTTATGACGTTGGCGGCTCGACGTAGCTCGACGCGTAGGTTGCTTTCGGACGCGCGCGTGCGTGGAAAGGAACTGCCGCGTGCCGCGCGCCGCTTCAATCACTCAAAACGCGCCGCTTCACGGTTCACCGCGCCTCGACGTGTCTCCACATAGACTTTGAATGTAAACCGGCCGTTTCAGCCGCCCGACTCGGGTCCGGTGGGTACCAGGCATTAAAGGAGATTTTACGCAGCAGCACCGGCAAAATCTGCCCCTCTCCATATATGGGCATCGACGTCATTCAAGGATCCATCTTGAGACGGAGACAGAGTTAAAAAGTAGCTTTCTTATTTCTGACCAGAGTAGTTACGAATACAACTAAGAAAATGCCGAACCAATGTGTTGCCCATTTCTACAGCAATACCTCGAAGGATGGCGTTGGTGTTCATTATTTCCCCAACATCAAAAGGATTCAGAATGCTGGATAAAGTGTGTTCAAGTCAAAAGAGCTGACTTCATTGCTCCATCGCGTAGCAATGTTTTGCAGGTAGGACTTTTGCTCAATTTAGTTTTTTTTTAATTTTTCATCTCAGAACAGAATGAATAATAGAGCAGGCTTTTAAATGTACCATAGTTTGTTAATATTCACAACACTTTTTCATGAAAGTCTGTGTCACTATCCTGCGGCTAGTTAGCATAATGCTAACGCTAATGCTAGTTAGCATAATAATTTGTCCATCAGTTCTCTTTTTTCTCGGCATTACATTGCACGGAAATAATAAACATCCCCCAATGTCTGAGCTAGGCACAAACGTAACTGTGAAGCGTGTACAACTCTGCAACCGCTCTGTGTGTCCGCGGCATCAGCCTCGATGACTGTCGGTTCACAGCTACGAGTGTCCGGGTCGGAGCTCTGTGTGTCCGCGGCATCAGCCTCGATGACCGTCGGTTCTCAGCTACGAGTGTCCGGGTCGGAGCTCTGTGTGTCCGCGGCATCAGCCTCGATGACCGTCGGTTCTCAGCTACGAGTGTCCGGGTCGGAGCTCTGTGTGACCGCGGCATCAGCCTCGATGACCGTCGGTTCTCAGCTACGAGTGTCCGGGTCGGAGCTCTGTGTGACCGCGGCATCAGCCTCGATGACCGTCGGTTCTCAGCTACGAGTGTCGGGTCGGAGCTCTGTGTGTCCGCGGCATCAGCCTCGATGACCGTCGGTTCTCAGCTACGAGTGTCCGGGTCTGAGCTCTGTGTGTCCGCGGTTGAAGCAGCGAGTGAAGTGAGGTTTTAGCACTTACATGTGTAAGGATGGAGGATAAAAAATGACTGGTTATGACTGTCATACCTGCAAACTCAGAAGGGATGAAAAAGGTGACAAACGTTGCGCCAACCCCCCCCCGAAAGATTTTGTAATTTTTTAACATGCTTCAGGTAAAAGTCATTTACTAACCTAATTTAATGAGGACATAAATAGGAAAGATTGTGTCAACCAAAAAATTAACAACCAACAACAGCAGCAAGTCAAATACAGCAGAACATTTTGCTAACAATGCGCTGCTCCGAGTCAACAGATGCATTTAAAAACTTAAGACTTATCTCTTCAGACAGGCTTTTGGTTAATTTTGTACATTGATTTTAGAGTTTGTTATGTTTTACCTTTTTGTATAGTACTTCTGTGATTTTATGATTTTATTTTTCCTTTTGTAAAGCACTTTGTGACTCTCATGTCTGTGAAATGTGCTATATAAATAAAACTTATTTACTTACTAACAGTAAAAACTAATTTCTTAAATTTTTGGCACGAAAATTTTGAACAAAGTAGATGCCATTTCCTGCATTCTGGTGTATTTTAACAAGTTGTTAAACATCTATGTTTACCTACATGTAAACACTTGATTCAATAACTATTTTAGAGACATCTAACAAAATAAAGTCAGGTCCTGTGGACAGATTAAAAAATTGTTTAAATTATTATTGATCATGCATCAGGATATTTTAGAGACACCTCATTCAACTAGTTCATATAGACATCATCCTGTTTTTAAACTCACTCCTGTGGCTAAGATAATGAAATTAATGTGACAATTTATCACAGTGACTTTAGGGGTGCAATTGACTTTTATTTTGTTAATTTTTATTTAGTTTTATTGGTAACTGCGCATATAAAAATAAGAATATTAACTTTACCCAATGAACAGGTGACAGTTTAATAACCACCAACAGTGAATTTAGGAGGGGCTTACATTTTTTCTGATTTAGTGATAGACTCAGAACAACAGCATCACTGATTTGAACTATTTTACTTTCCAGACAATGTGTTACCTGGGCTCTTTATCCTCTAAAGCATAAGGAAACATTTGCTCTTTAACGACTTTTGACTTTATGAAAAAATACATTTATTAACATATCCCAACCCCTCCCTGGGCTGCCACCTTACCGTGGTGGAGGGGTTTGAGTGTCCCAATGATCCTAGGAGCTATGCTGTCAGGGGCTTCATGCCCCTAGTAGGGTCACCCAAGGCAGACAGGTCCTAGGTGAGGGACCAGACAAAGTGCAGCCCAAAGACCCCTTATGATGAGTCAAATCACTGGAAACAATGTTCCCTCGCCCGGACGCGGGTCACCGGGGCCCCACTCTGGAGCCAGGCCCGGAGGAGGGGCACGTTGGCGAGCGCCTGGTGGCCGGGCTTTTACCCATGGAGCTCGGCCGGGCACAGCCCGAAGAGGAGACGTGGGTCCCCCTTCCCATGGGCTCACCACCTGTGGGAGGGGCCAAAGGGGTCGGGTGCATTGTGGAATGGGTGGTGGCCGAGGGCGGGGACCCTGGCGGTCTGATCCTCGGCTACAGAAGCTGGCCATTGGGACATGGAATGTCACCTCTCTGGTGGGGAAGGAGCCTGAGCTAGTGTGTGAGGTTGAGAGGTTCCGGCTAGAAATAGTCGGACTCACCTCAACGCATGGCTCTGGCTCTGGAACCAGTTTCCTTGAGAGGGGTTGGACACTCTTCCACTCTGGAGTTGCCCCTGGTGAGAGGCGCCGAGCAGGAGTGGGCATACTCGTTGCCCCCCATCTTGGTGCCTGTACGTTGGGGTTCACCCCGGTGAACGAGAGGGTAGCCTCCCTTCGCCTACGTGTGGGGGGACGGGCTCTGACTGTTGTTTGTGCCTATGCGCCAAACGGCAGCGCAGATTACCCACCCTTTTTGGAGTCCTTGGAGGGGGTATTGGAGGGTGCGCCTCCTGGGGACTCCCTTGTTCTGCTGGGGGACTTCAACGCTCACGTGGGCAATGACAGTGAGACCTGGAGGGGTGTGGTTGGGAGGAACGGCCCCCCTGATCTGAACCCGAGTGGTGTTCTGTTGTTGGACTTCTGTGCTCGTCATGGATTGTCCATAACGAACACCATGTTCAGGCATAAGGGTGTCCATATGTGCTCTTGGCACCAGGACACCCTAGGTCGCAGCTCGATGATCGACTTTGTTGTCGTCTCATCTGATCTGCGGCCGCATGTCTTGGACACTCGGGTGAAGAGAGGGGCGGAGCTGTCAACTGACCACTACCTGGTGATGAGTTGGCTCCGATGGTGGGGGAGGATGCCGGTCAGACCTGGCAGGCCCAAACGTATTGTGAGGGTCTGCTGGGAACGTCTGGCAGAGTCTCCCGTAAGACGGAGCTTTAACTCCCACCTCCGGGAGAGCTTTGAACACGTTCCGAGGGAGGCGGGGGACATTGAGCCCGAGTGGGCCATGTTCCGCGCCTCTATTGTCGAGGCAGCTTATCGGAGTTGTGGCCGCAAGGTTGTTGGTGCCTGTCGTGGTGGCAACCCTCGAACCCGGTGGTGGACACCGGCGGTGAGGGATGCTGTCAAGCTGAAGAAGGAGTCCTATTGGGCCTTTTTGGCCTGTGGGACCCCGGAAGCAGCAGATAGGTACCGGCAGTCCAAGCGGCATGCGGCTCGGGTGGTTGCTGAGGCAAAAACTCGGGCGTGGGAGGAGTTCGGAGAGGCCATGGAGAATGACTTCCGTACGGCTTCGAGGCGATTCTGGTCCACCATCCGGCGTCTCAGGGGGGGAAAGCGGTACGCGACCAACACCATTTATGGTGGGGATGGCGTGCTGTTGACCTCAACTCGGGATGTTGTGAGTCGGTGGGCGGAATACTTCGAAGACCTCCTCAATCCTACTGGCACGTCTTCCACTGAGGAAGCGGAGCCTGGGGATTTTGGGTCGGGCTCTCCAATCTCTGGTGCTGAGGTCGCCAAGGTGGTTAAAAAGCTCCGCGGTGGCAGGGCTCCGGGGGTGGATGAGATTCGTCCTGAGTTCCTTAGGGCTCTGGATGTTGTGGGGTTGTGTTGGCTTACGCGACTCTGCAATATCGCGTGGACATCGGGGGCAGTTCCCTTGGATTGGCAGACTGGGGTGGTGGTTCCCCTATTCAAAAAGGGGGACCGTAGGGTGTGTTCCAACTATAGGGGGATCACACTCTTAAGCCTCCCTGGTAAGGTCTATTCAGGGGTTCTGGAGAGGAGGGTCCGTCGGATAGTCGAACCTCGGATTCAGGAGGAGCAGTGTGGTTTTCGTCCTGGTCGTGGAACACTAGACCAGCTCTACACCCTCAGCAGGGTCCTGGAGGGTGCGTGGGAGTTTGCCCAACCAGTTTACATGTGCTTTGTGGACTTGGAGAAGGCATTCGACCGCGTCCCTCGGGGGGTTCTGTGGGGGGTACTCCGGGAGTATGGGGTACCAGGCCCTTTGATATGGGCTGTTAGGTCCCTGTACGACCGGTGTCAGAGCATGGTCCGCATCGCTGGCAGTAAGTCAGGCTCGTTTCCGGTGAGAGTTGGACTCCGCCAAGGTTGCCCTTTGTCACCGATTCTGTTCATAACTTTTATGGACAGAATTTCTAGGCGCAGCCAAGGTGTTGAGAGGATCCGTTTTGGTGGCCTTAGAATCGCTTCTCTGTTTTTTGCAGATGATGTGGTCCTATTGGCTTCATCAGATCGTGATCTACAGCTTTCGCTGGAGCGGTTTGCAGCTGAATGTGATGCGGCCGGGATGAGGATCAGTTCCTCCAAATCCGAGGCCATGGTCTTGAGCCGGAAAAGGGTAGCATGCCTTCTCCGGGTCGGGGAGGAGGTCCTGCCCCAAGTGGAGGAGTTTAAGTATCTCGGGGTCTTGTTCACGAATGAGGGAAAACTGGAGCGTGAGATCGATAGGCGGATAGGTGCAGCGTCCGCAGTGAAGCGGGTGCTGTACCGGTCTGTCGTGGTGAAGAGAGAGCTGAGTCAAAAGGCAAAGCTCTCAATTTACCGATCGATCTACGTTCCCACCCTCATCTATGGTCATGAGCTCTGGGTTATGACCGAAAGAACGAGATCTCGGATACAAGCGGCTGAAATGAGTTTTCTCCGCAGGGTGTCTGGACTCTCCCTTAGAGATAGGGTGAGAAGCTCAGTCATCCGGGAGGGACTCGGAGTAGAGCCGCTGCTTCTCCACATCGAGAGGAGCCAGTTGAGGTGGCTCGGGCATCTGGTTAGGATGCCTCCTGGACGCCTCCCTGGTGAGGTGTTCCGGGCATGTCCCACCGGGAGGAGACCCAGAGGAAGACCCAGGACACGCTGGAGGGACTATGTTTCTCGGCTGGCCTGGGAACGCCTTGGGATTCCCCCAGAGGAGCTGCTCCAAGTGGCTGGGGAGAGGGAAGTCTGGGCCTCCTTACTTAGGCTGTTACCCCCGCGACCCAACCCCGGATAAGCGGAAGAAAATGGATGGATGGATGGAACATATCCCAATATAATTAGGACATACACAAAAAAAGATGGCTAGTCAAAAAATAAAAAGAGGCGTTCAATACAGAGCAGAGACACTGGCATTATGTTTTCTCACTTTGAAACAGAACAAATGTGGTTAAATGTAGAGACTTACAGCTGATGTTCCTTCATTCACAAGTTGTGAAGTTATTTTACGACTCGGTCATGTTTACATCAGCGTGGTTCTCTCGTATCGTCACTATTCTGCATGTCGCACAGTTTAAAAAAAAAATAAAATTATGAAGCGTGGAGCTCCCACACTTTAAAGGACTTGGTCAAACAATTTTCTCTGCGTCGGTCATTTGTAAAATTGTCTTAATTTTCTTTGAAAACACGGCCTCTAATCTGTGTCCGCCTTCTCCCTCGCTCTGTTCAGAGCCCTGTTTAACTCGCGCTGCTGGCAGCCTGCTGCGGAGTTTAAATTTTTTTATTACTTTATTCAGTTCAAAGATTTTGCTGTCGTCCCCGCCCACCATCATCTGTCTTGAGACTGTGATTGGCTAAATCTCGCGCTCCAACAAAGATGTTTTATTGTCGACAAGATGCCTTACTGTGTCTTGAAATCCAGTCAGTGGGAAATGATGCATTTAACTGTCACGGGTCTGCCTCCCCCCCCCCCCCCCGAAAACAAAAACTCATCGGATCTACACGAATCACGTAAATGATATATTTTGCTTTGAAAACGGCGAATTTCGCCGAAAGGTGACTAGTTTGCAGGTATGGACTGTGTGGCAAAGTTGGAATGTAAGATCCATTGCAGTGCCTTCTGACTGGATCCTTTAACTACCGTATTTTCCGGTGTATAGGTCGCACCTTTTTATGTTTTTTTTCAAGGCCTGCGACCTTTTTCATTCATTCAACCTTTATTTATACAGGCTAGCCTCGTTGAGTCACGGGGACTCATTTACAAGAGGGACCTGTCTCACTCACACCAAACAACCATCCACTCTCACACTCACACCTAGGGTCAATTTAGATTCACCAATCAGCCTAACAAGCATGTTTTTTGGTCTGTGGGAGGAAACCGGACCTATACTCAGGTGCGGCCTATATATGGTTTGCTATCACTTTCGGTGAAACAAATGTTTAAATCCAGCTCATTTCACAATTACGTTCATTTATTAAGGAAAAGTTCAGCTCAGACACATATTTGCTATAATTTTTATCAAACAAATAATTGTTTTTAAGTGTTAATCTTCTTAAAAGCCTTGCTGTGCGCTCCTGTGGCAGACATTTGCAGCAGAGCTAAACGTAGGTGCGACCTATACACCGGTGCAACCTATCTAGGGATTTTTCCAATCTATTGGTGATAATTGGACAATGCGACCTATACACCGGTGCGACCTATACACCAGAAAATACGGTACGTCATTCCGGAGTTCGGCAATCATCGGCGGGGTTTCCGGATGCTTCCGGGACTCCGTTGTTTTTTGTGTGTTTTTTTTTTACACTCGCCTGGCCCAAATGCAAAAATGAAAAGAGACATCATATTCTACTACAGTAATTGTCCAATATGGTGAATTGTTACTGTCACTGTGGGTGTTGTCCTTTAAAGAAAAAAATATTTTAAATAGCAATGCTCCCCAAAATCTGCTACTCAACAGTTTGGTGGGTGTTTAGGTCTGGAGTATAGGAGGGCAATGGTAGCATTCTATAGTCATCTTAAGTTATAAAAGGAAAATGATTTTTTTACAGTGTTTTGCTGAACTAAACACAGTTTTCTATAAAAGAGGATAATCTCCATCATTGCTGATGGAGCGCATATGATCCCAGAGTGGCACCTCTGAATTTTGTGGCAATAACACACAGGACAGTCTTTATTTTAAGCCTGAATGACATATTTTAATTTCTAACTAATTACAAAAAATATATACTTTGAAATACAGAATACCAAATTCGCTAGATAAATTTTTCTTTTGTATGTTTGTATTTGGGTGGTGCAGTGGCACATTTGGTAGAGCTGTTGCCTCTCAGTTGCTGGTTAAAATCCCAGCCCGGGACCTGTCTGGGTGGAGTTTGCATGTTTTCTCCATGTATGCACAAGTTTTCTCTGGGAACTCCAGTTTCCTCCAACAGACCAAAATCATGCATGTTAGGCTGATTGGTAACTCTAAATTGTCCCTAGGTGTGAGTGTGAGAGTGAAGGGTTGTTTGTCTCGTTTGTCTCAAACCTCGAAACAAACATTGGCCCTCATGCACGAACATGTTCGTATTTTTATCCTAAATTTCTCCTACTTTTGTTCGTACGAAGCGTTCGTACGAACATGCCACGTCAGATTCAACAAACTCTTCTATCCTCAGGAAAAGTGTGTAAATGGCTGCGCAAATATGATGAATCCCACCTGTTCTATTCACCTGCGCGTGCACGCGGAGAGGTTATTTACATAATTCCCACCCCTCAAAACACCATATAAGGCTACGTTTCCTGCCTCAGAGGCAAAACGTGTTCGTTCATAAAATGACAGCGAAAAGTAAAAAGAAGAACTCTACCGGTGCGGAGATTGAAGTTCTGCTCTCTGAGGTCAAGAAAAGAAAATCTGTCCTTATTAGCAGCGTCACTCATGGGAGTAAATGACCAACTAAAGCCAAAGAATGTTTGTTTATAAGAAATGTGGACCTTAAAATATACATGCGTTCTGGTGGCCCACTGGGTAAAGCATTGTACCGCTTATCGAGACCTCGTGGGTTCGAGTCCCACGAGGCATGACTATTTTTTTTTCCCTCCTTTCTTTAGATTATTTATTCATTCCAGATTAAAAAGACTTTATGCTTCATTTCTTGTTGTATTGTAAATAGTTTTCTTGTGTTTTTTAAATCTGGAATGAATTAAAAGGAGAAAAAAAAATGTTGTCCCATGTGGGACTCGAACCCATAAGGTTCGGAACTGCGACGCAACGTTCTACTCATTGAGCTATCTGACAGCTATGACTGCAACAGGAGGAGGTCAACCTAAAGTCTGCGTTACCGAAGTCTGCGTTACCGAGACAAATTAAACTTAAATTAATTCATAATTTAAGTTGGTTTCAGTTTGAGATCTTCATATTGATATTGTAGTGTTAGAAAACGGCATTGATAACAAATTGATTTTAATTTAAATACTTTAATCCGTTAGTCATTATTACATTTAAAATTATAATTCGACTTCAAACAGAACCTATTGTCAAAAACAATTGTGGTGCGTGACTTTTTTAAACTCTAAATATTTTCTAAATAACGAAATATGAAGTTATTAGTGGAGAAATTCCGTCTGGATGACAGCAGACTGACGCTCCTAAAATATACGACAGGTCCGGACCACTCGTAAATTTTGTTCGTATCTGAAAAAAATCGTAGGATACGAAAACATTGTTGAATGCCACAAATGATCCTAAATCACTCGTACGCACAGTTTAAGAACAAATCTGTGCGTACGAACGGTTCGTGCATGAGGGCCATTGCTACAAAAAGACATACAAAAACAAACCTTGTATAAGAAACATATAAAGCAGATCATCTTAAACAAGTGTTCTTGCTAAGTGCTTCTTTATCAAATCTTGACTGAAGAACAGTGAGAATGGAGGGGTGAAGCACAATTATTAATTGGTCATTGACTAAAACCATGCATTGTTTCTGTCTTATCATGTAAATATATGTGGTTATGGTTTTGTGTCAGTCTCACAGACAGTTCATGTCTGTGTGTGCTGCTGTCAATATACCGGTAAATGCATCAATCTAGTCTGTGTGTGACTGTGTGCTTGTGTGGGTCAGCAGTGTATGGTTTAGACACTGTTTGTCCGTAGGGATTGTAGGTTTAACAGCGTTAAGCCGACACAAAGTCCTCTGCTCTGCAGAAAACTGTTTTTCCTGCTGAAGAAAAAAAAAAAGATCCCCCTATCCAACTGACTGTCCAAATGTGATAGGAAGCTCTTCGACCTTGGAAGGAACGTATAAACGCCCTGCAGAGAAATGTTGGCTACTTTCTGCCCATGATTACACAGAATGTATTAGTGTCTAAAGCTCTGACCAAATTACAATTTATACTTTGGAAATGTTTTAGGTTTTCTGACACTTTGTGTTAATCTAACTCTGCTTCCTTCAATTGTTGTTTACTTGTTTTTTTTACATTCAGCACATTAGAGAAGTACGGTAATGTCAGACCAAATGTAAGGTAGAAGGTGTGAGGTGTCATATATGTAAACATTTAAATCAGCATATTTAACAGAGATGAGGACTGATCACCTCGATCAATTTATTTGAGTGAGCCAAAATTTTGTAAAATTATTTGTTCGAAAAAGTAAATTGTTCCTGTAAAACAATAGAAACAACTTGAGACACAAAGTTCATGCTCAGTAATCCAGGTATAACTCTAACAATGTTCAGTCAGGTCATCTGGATGGTTTATTTTTCTTTTTGTGTGTGTGCTCATCGTGGGGGAAAAAAAAAGTTTGCTGGTGATAAGTTGGACTCTGGGACCCGCCCTCTCCCGCATCAACTCCTCTGAGGCAGCCATGCCAAAGTGGTTCAAAACACCAAAGTTCATGCTCAATAATTCAGGTAAAAGTCCATCTATTTTCAGTCAGGTCATCTAGACTGTCTATTTTTTTTTTTTTCTGAGACGTTTTATCCTTCATCCAAAGGACTTCTTTAGTCTGAGGAGTCACCAAGAAACTGAGTCCCACAAGATCCACACTCCCATAGTGGGGGAAAAAAAAGTTTTCTGGTGGTAAGATGGCCTCCGGGGTCCACCCACTCCTCCATCAACTCCTATAAGGCAGCCATGCCTCCTCGCTGCCTCCTCAGATAGAAGAAGTCCTTTGGATGAAGGAC
>JBBPBX010022011.1:5324-30508 GCA_038048925.1 Garcialebias charrua
ACCTAAAATTATTGTTTTAAATAAATTTCCATTTGTTTACATTGTTGTTTATTCTTTTCAGCTTGTCAGTTACAAAACTGAAACTAAATTTATGACCATTTTAATAGAAAAATCGTTTCTGAATCAAAATTCGTTTCTGAATCGAAAAATCTATTTTGAATCGAATCGTGACACCAAAAATTGGAATCGAATCGATTCTCCAGACACGGAGAGATTCACACCCCTATTGAATGCCATTAAGTCATTTTTAGTAGGAGGAGAAGTGAAGTAAGCCACATCCCTTGAGTAAGGTAGTTATGGTTTTTAAATATTTTCATTTCCAGTTACAATCCAGTGGTTCCCAACCCTAGTCCCTGAGGAACACCGCCCTGCATGTTTTAGCAGTTTCCCTGCTTTAACACACCCGATTCAATGATTTAATTACTTAAAGTTCTGCTGAAGCCTGTTAATCACCAAAGCATTCAAATCAGGTGTGTCAAAGCAGGGAAACAGCTAAAACATGCAGGATGGTGTTCCTCAGGGACCAGGGTTGGGACCACTGCAGTAGACAGTGTAAAGACATTTTCAAAGCAGAACTTTTTCAAGGTTCAGCTGGCGTCGTTTGCACCGTGATAAATGTTCTACAGATCCTGCCTTTAGTGAACTCAATGTTGGAGTAGACCGCATGAAACTGAAGATCTGTGTAGCTTTTTTTAAACATGTCCCGAGTCTGTCTCCCATCCAGATTGGAACACAGTGGAAGAGTTTGAAACGTTAAAAAGTTGAATATTGAGAAGAATTCGCCCCCTCGGAGGGAGGGGAGAGGTTGCAGAAGCAAGACGTTTCTTTAGCTTTGTTTCCATAGCTTCAGCTCAGGTGTTCAGTTATTGTGTGAATGTTTACGAAGCATTCACTCTATTGTGATACATTTTTCTTCCGTATGTTTTTCAGCATCTTTCTCGTTCCACAATTTTTGTGCTATTTCAAAAAAATCATTTATCAAAACATTCAGCTCTTTCAGGACAATCCTGCTGTGACTATTAGTATTGGTGCAACTTTAGCTTCTTGATATATTTAGCCTTTTCTGCATTTTTTTTCTCGTAGGAAATGAATTGAACTCGTTTTACATCCTTCAAATCTTTAGATCTGTTTACAACCTTTTACTGCTCCTTTCACAGTTAGTCCCAGTTCAGCTTGTTTGTGCAAATTTGAAACATTTTTCAGATACTTTCAGCTGTTTTGCACTCCTTTCAAGTTCTTTCTGCTAACTACAACATTTTTGTGCTTCTTCTGACTTCTTTGAGCCAATTCCAGCTTGTTATGCTCCTTTCAGCTTATTTTTTGCAAGTTTTGACTTTTTCTGCTATTTCAGCTACTATTCAGCTGTTTTATGCTAATATTAGCTTTTTCAGCTAATTCCACATTTTACACTTGTTTCCAACCTTTTTTTCAGCCTACTTTAGCAAAAATGTGCTCTCTCCACTTCCTTCTTGTTATTTCAGCTTCTGTCTGATTTTTTTAGCTACATTTCAGCAGATTCTTGCTAATTTCAGCTTTTGTCCAGATAATTTTCAATTTTTTTGCTTGTTTCTGCTTCTTTCAGCCTAATTGGGCAAAATTGTGCTCTCTCCACTATCTTCTGGTAATTTGAGTTTCTGCTTTTTTTTTAGCTACTATTCAGCTGTTTGTGTATGTGTGTGTGTGTGTGTGTGTGTGTGTGCGTGCGTGCGTGCGTGCGTGCGTGCGATTCAGCTGTTTGTGTGTGTATGTGTGTGTGTGTGTGTGTGTGTGTGTGTGTGTGTGCGTGCGTGTGCGTGCGTGTGTGTGTGTGTGTGTGTGTGTGTCAAAATTTCAGATTTTTTCAGATAATTTCCACTTTTTATGCGCATTTCTGCCTTTTTTTGTGCCTAATTGGGCACAATTGTGCTCTTTCTGCTTCCTTCTTGTCATTTAAGCTTCTTTCTGCCATTTCAGCTACTTTTTAGCGATTTATTGCAAATTTCAGCTTTTTTTTATAGCTAATTTGCAAATTTTTCTACTCATTTCTGCTGATTTAAACCTGTTCTTCCTGCTTTCTTCAGCTAACCTTGGCTTGTTCTTCCATTTCAGCTACATTTCAGCATGTTTTTAGCTTATTTCAGCTGTTTTTCTGTAAGTTCTTCAGCAATAAGCATTCACACTGCATTTTTGCAGGAAATGCTATTTCTCTAGTTACTTTTAACATTTGTGACAAATCCTGAACTCACTTTGCTCACTGTGTTTGTTTAAAAATAAAGAAAATCTGTCACAGAGGATTAGAAAAGCTGCACAGCTGCTTTCCAAACTTTTGTTTTATACCATTGAGTTCGCTGACCTTTTCTCCTCCTCGGGTTTTCCTACAGGTCACGTTAAGGATTACATTTTCTGCGCGTGTTGGTAACCTTCATCCCGTCCTTACATCTCTCGTATATTTGTGAAGCTCCTCGAATGTTTGTGTTGTTTTCCTAGCTCCTCGGCAGTGTGACAGATTGTGTTTGCATCTGAGCTCTGAAAGTCAAGAATAAAAACAAACACAATAAAATGCAGCTATTGATGGAAGAGGACAAGTAAAGGAAGGGCAGCTGTTGTTTTTTGGATGAGATGACAGCTAAATTATTACCTTCATAGTAAATTCAGCCCCCTTGATGACTAAATATATCCTAAACGCTTCTTGTGGAGACTTTGAGGTGACAGAAGGTGAGTGGAGGGTGGAGAAACTCAAGGACGGAGGTGAAGGTAGACAGTAGTAATAAGATCCACTGCCTGCTGTGTCCTTCACTGTCACAGGGAGGAAATACTAATGACTGGTCCTGCTTCCTGTGGCTTCTCATTATATGACAGATCCACAGCTAACACACACTACAATAAGATTTATCTTTGCTCTGTCTACATATGATCTGGATTTCACGTCTGATCAGTACAATACCATACAATACCATACAATACCATACCATATATCAGCTCTTTCAGGACAATCCTGCTGTGACTATTAGTATTGGTGCAACTTGATATATTTAGCCTTTTCTGCAATTTTTTTCTTGTAGGAAATAATTTGAACTCATTTTACATCCTTCAAATCTTTAGATCTGTTTACAACATTTTACTGCTCCTTTCACATTTTAGATCTGTTCACATTCATTCATTCATACATATCATACCATACATACCATGCCATACATACCATATCATACTTTGTACATACCATACCATAACAGACTTTGTACATACCACGCCATACCATACATACCCTATCATACATACCATGCCATAAATACCATTATCATACTTTGTACATACCATACCATAACAGACTTTGTACATACCACGCCATACCATACATACCCTATCATACATACCATGCCATACATACCATATCATACTTTGTACATACCATACCATAACAGACTTTGTACATACCACACCATACCATGCATACCCTATCATGCATACCATGCCATACATACCATGTCATACCATACATACCATGTCATACCATACATACCATGTCATATATACCGGTACGATACATACCATAGTATACATACCATGCCATACATACTATACCATACAGTACCATGTCATACATACCATGCCATACCATTTTATTTATAGAGCATTTAAACCCCCAAACACCCCCCGGCCCTGCACTCCAGCATCGTTTGGTTTACAAATTAAGCACTGGTCACTGCTTTTAAAACTGGTTTGATTCTGTTCTGGACACCAGTGCATGGACCCCTCAGTTCCAGATGTTTACAGATTGTTAAAAAAAGAGACTCAGCAGTGGAAAACATGAACTTGGAACAACTTTAAAATGATGTGTTGCTGTCATAAAACTTATAATTACATTTTTCAGTGATACAATTTTAAACGTTTCAAACGTTTACTTTGTTCAGCTGTGAATAAAATATGGATTTATATTTTCAAATGATTACATTCTCTTTTAAACAAAGTCTCACCGTTTTCGAAATTGGAGTTGTGAGGAACAAAATGTTATAAACTCTTCCCGTAGAACAGATTATTTTTTTTCCATTTCAGATTTGAGCAGTTCTTGTATGTTTTGTTCAGAATAAACAAAAACTTGAACTGATAGTGATGTGAAGATAGTTTTACATTTTACTTTTTGGAATTAGCAAGAACCCTGTTTGGAGCTTGTAACACACCAGAGATGATTTGTTTCCAGCCCAGCAGGGTCAGCTGTCCCATTAGCTGTTTTATTGAGATTGATGATGAAATGGGGGAATTGCTGTCTGATGCTGTGTGGTGTAAAAGTAGCCCTCCTTCAGGTGTGATGAAAGCCAAGAGCCCGAGCAGACGACAGACGTCTGGGCCTGGATTTACCGCAGGTGCTCTGGGTCTAATTTAAAAACAAGTCTGTGATAGAAATTGCATCTGTGACAACCTCAGACCTATTTTATCACCTCTCCTTTAACATTTGTGTAGCTGCCAACCACACAATTAACATCACAGGGGACACTTGGATATGATTTCTTATATTACTTTAAAACGTAGCTCATAAATTGTGGGAAATGGAGCATATTAAACCTCACACACACAAAACCCACATGTACAACAACAAGAAAAAACAAAAAAGCTGAAAAATGAATATAGCCCCTGCTAAACAAGAGCAGAATAGTATTTCTAACAAGAGAAATTGCATTTCCTGTGAAAATGCAAAATGCTTGTTGCTAAAGAACTTGCTGAATTGGAGCTGAAATGGACGAACAAGCCATAGTAGAAGAAAACAGAAAGAACACGTATTTGCCGAATTAGGTTTAAATAAGCAGAAATCAGCATAAAAATTAGAAAATTAGCTTAAAAAAAACTTTAAATTAGCACAAAAAAGCTGAAAATTAGCTGAAAAGTCAGAAAGAAGGTTAAGCTACCAGAAGGACGTGGAAAGAGCTGAAATGAGCTAAAAATATGTGGAATTAGCTGAAAACATAAAATTGGCATAAAACTGCTAAATAGTTGCTGAAATATCAGCTAAAGTCGAAACTAATCCAAAAACAAATCAGCTGAAAGGAGCGTAATAAGCTTCAATTACCACAAAAAAATAAAATAAAAAATCAAGTTGAAAGTAGTAAATATTACCATGAAAAACTTGAATTTATCTGAAAAATATCTGAAATTGGTAGCTGAAAAAGTAGAAGAAGCTTAAATGATCAGAAGCAGAAAGAACACATTTACCCAGGCAGAAAGAAGCAGAAATGAGCACAAAATAGTGGAAATTATCTGAAAAAAGATTAAATGAAAGAAAAAAAACTGCTGAAAAGTGGCTAAAACAGCAAAAAGAAGCTCAAGTTACCAGAAGGAAGTGGAGAGAGCACATCTTTGCTCAATTAGGCTGAAAAAAAGTAGAAACGAGTACAAAAAAATTCTGTTTAGCTGAAAAAGTTAAAATTAGCAGGAAAAACAGCTAAATAGTAGCTGAAATAGCAGAATAAGCTTGAACTTGCAGAAATAAACTGAAAGGAACATAAGTTGAAATTAGCAGAAAGAAGCTAGAAGAAGTTAGCAGAAAGGAGTACAAAAAAGCTGAACAAACAGCTGAAAGTTTAAATTTGTATAAAAAAGCTGAAAGAAACTGAACTAGAACAAAAGCAGCAGTGTGAAGGAGGTAAAATGAGCTCATTTCATTTTCTATGAGAAAAAAATGGCAGAAAATGTTAAATATTTCAAAAAGCTATAGTTGCACCAATACCAAAAGTTATGGCACCCTTCTCCTGAACAAGCTGAACGCTTTGATATACAGTATGATTTGTTGAAATAGCACAAAAATTGTGGATTGATAAAGATGCCCCAAAAAATGGATCATAATAGAGTGAGTGCTTCATAAACATTCACACAATAAAATTTCACACCAGAACTGTTAGGAAATCAGGGCAAAAAAATCACACATTTCTCTAATCTTTTTTAGCTACGGTAATTAAGACAAAAAACGCTATTAGATTTGTTTTTTTTTCAGCTAATGTCCTGAATCCTGAGGCCTCGTTTTTACATTTTGACAGATAACCAAGACCACAAAAGAATAATTGATCCATTCATTCATTCGCTGTTTCTGGTTCTCTATACACACTACAGCTCCTCCTGAGAGATCCAGCTTTAAAGTACCGGTAGTATCTCACTGAGCAGCAACCAGTAGTGTTGGAGACTACCGGTACTTTTGACTCATTGTTACAGGAAGTGACACATTTTTCATTACAGTCTCAATAATGTTTGAGTGTTTTGGTCCTTATGACCAGCGAGCTGGGTTTTGCATTCTATGGTGCTAATGTTTGAAAATGACCACTTTTTTTGTGTGTGCACAGCTTGCAAAACTGTACAGTATTAATAATAATAATAATAATAATAATGAATTCAATTTATAACGCACTTTTCATTAATGAAAATCTCAAAGTGCTACAAGGNGAAATGAACAAATACATTAGAACATGACAACATACGAAGACTCAGAACCTAAAATATATAATGTTGAAAATGTGATTGATGCAAATTTTTTTCCTGTAATAAATGATAGCGAATATTATAATGAAGAGCAGTTTAATGACATCAATATATCAAATGGAGTTCTCTCCATTATTCACTTTAATAGCAGAAGTATAAATGCAAACATATCCAAAATAACAGATTACTTAAAACAATTAAATAGAACTTTTACGATAATAGCGTTGTCAGAGACATGGCTTAATGATGATAACACTAGTAATATTCACATCGAGGGGTATGAATTATATCATATGAACAGAAATAATAAAAGAGGTGGTGGTGTCGCACTATTTGTCAATAATGAAATAAAATGTAAATTAAATAATGAAATGTCAATAATAGTTGATAATATTATGGAAATGATAACAATAGAAATTATAAACAAAAACGATAAAAACATAATAATAAGTTGTGTATATAGATCACCAGGAGCAAATATAGAAATATTCACTGATAAAATCTTGGAACTAATGGAGAAAAGTTTTAATAAAAATATTTTCTTGTGTGGAGACTTTAACATTGATATGGGAAATAAAACAGATTCAAATAACATAAGCACATTTATAAACTCAATGTACAGTTTAAATATGTATCCATTGATATCAAAGCCAACAAGAATTACAACTCATAGTGCTACAATAATTGATAATATTTTCACAAATATAACAAATGGGGATGTGATTGGTGGTATCTTAACGACCGACTTAAGTGATCATTTACCAGTTTTCACAATATTTAAAAATGATCAAAATATCACAAAAGCAGACACAACGAAGAAAAAAATCATAAACACATCAAAAAAAGTTTTGGAAAAATTGAAAGAGGATCTGGATAAACAAGACTGGAATGATGTGTATGTTGATGATGCGAACAGGGCATATGATGAGTTTATGAATATCTTGGAAACCCTGTATGAAAAGAATTGTGTGCAAACAAATTACACAAAGAGAAATACGAATGATCAACCATGGATGACAAAAGGGTTAAGAAATGCATGTAAAAAAAAGAATTATTTGTATTCATGTTTCTTGAAATTGCGAAGTCAGAGCGCAGAAGAAAAATATAAAAAGTATAAAAATAAATTAGTAGGGATTATAAGGAAACATAAGAAAGAATATTATAGTAAATTATTAGATAAAACTAATGGTGATATGAAAGCAACATGGCGAGTAATGAATGGTGTACTGAAGAATCATAAAGCAAAAACTGGTATTTCAAAATATTTTGTAAAAGACAACGATGAAGTTCATGATGAAAATGAAATTGTAAATGGATTTAATCAATATTTCGTGAATGTTGGATCAAGCCTTGCAGCTAAGATACCAAAAGTAGATAAAAATATGATCCACTCAATTACAGGTTGTGCAAATAGTATTTTCCTAAATGGAACTAACAAAGAGGAAATAATGAATGTAGTAAAACATCTTACAGACAAGAGATCGAAAGACTGGGTGGACATGGATATGATGTTTGTAAAGGACATAATGAGTCATGTTATTGAGCCGTTCACATACATATGTAACTTATCATTTTCAACAGGAATTTTTCCAGATAATATGAAAGTAGCTAAGGTCGTTCCTCTTTTTAAAAATGGTGATAAATGTGTATTCAACAATTATAGACCTATATCCTTGTTACCACAGTTTTCAAAAATTCTTGAAAAACTATTTGTAAACAGACTAGACCAATTTATAGATAAACAAAATATTCTAAGCAGCAGTCAGTATGGGTTTAGATCAAAAAACTCTACATCAATGGCTCTCATGGAATTAATGGAACAAATAACTACTGCTGTCGATCAAAAACAACACTGTATCAGTATCTTTGTTGATTTAAAAAAAGCATTCGATACTATTGATCACACCATTCTCCTTGAAAAACTGAACAAATATGGTATTAGAGGACCAGCATTACAGTGGGTATCTAGCTACTTAAAAAACAGGAAACAATTTGTACAAATAAATGATGTAAGATCTGACCTCTGTAATATCACATGTGGAGTTCCTCAAGGCTCTGTACTTGGACCAAAGCTTTTTATTTTATATGTGAATGACTTGGTAAATGTGTCAGGACTCCTTAAATGTGTACTTTTCGCAGATGATACCACTTTTTTCTGTTCAGGTGAAGATATAGAACAAATGTTAGAATTGATAAAGACAGAATTTGTCAAGATACAAACTTGGTTTAAAATAAATAAATTATCATTAAATCTAGAGAAAACTAATTACATGATATTCGGTAATAGAAAGAAAACTGTCGATGTTCCACTCAAAATTGAGGATGTTGAGATTTGTAGAGTGAATGAGGTGAAGTTTTTGGGTGTTATCATTGATGACAAACTGACATGGAAACAACACATAAATTCTGTAAGAATAAAAATAGCTAAATCGATAGCAGTACTGTACAAAGTCAGAGACCTATTGAATGATAAAGCTCTGTATTTGTTGTATAACACAATCATTGTTCCACACTTAATCTATTGTATTGATGTTTGGGGGAATGCGTGTAAAACAATCACAAAGCCTATTTTTGTATTACAGAAAAGAGCTGTAAGAATTATCACTAGAAAGCATTACCGTCATCCATCAAGTACATTATTTTATCAACTAAAATTACTGAAGTTCCATGATTTGGTAGACTATAATATTTTATCAGTTATGTATAGAGCTCAAAATAATGCATTACCTTTAAATATCCAAATGCACTTTGTTAAAAGACAAAGTTGTTATAATCTTAAGGGAACAGAGTTGTTTGTAAAACCACAATTCAGAACCAGTTTGAAGGGACGTTCTACCTCAATTCAGGGAATTAGATTATGGAATGGCTTGGAGAATGTAGTTAAAAATGCCAAGTCAATGTTTACATTTAAAAAAATGATCAAAACAAATATGTTAAAAAAATATATGTGAAATAACGTAATGTGTATTGTATTAGTTAGAAAATTAGAAAGTGTTAGTCATTTTGTACTGTATTAGTATTAGTTAGAAAACTAAAAAGAATTAGTCATTTTGTACTGTTGGTTGAAGAATATTATTGTTTAACCTGATTGTTGGAAAAAGTTGGTTGAAGATTATTATTGTTTACATGGTTTGACTACTGTTGTTTAATCTGATTGCTGGAGATAAGGGGCAGATATAATAAGATTTATTCTTCTTTCTGCCACCTTTCATTTTTTTACATTTTGTACACTATCATTATGAGATTGCCTTGTATTGTTTCTTTTGTAAAAAAATGAACAAATTTAATAAACATAAACATAAACTGGTTTGTCGTTCACGACAACTGACTATTTTGAGAGAAAATTTCTCATAAAAATGTTCAACATGCTCAAAATTCAAGGAACAAGATTGTAAGCTTCTGCAAATCAAATGTGGAAATTGAGAACCATTGAGAACATCACAAGACATTCTGGAGACTCTCCCACAAAAGAGTTTGCCAAGAAAATTGTAAATGGTAAATGGTAAAACTATAAATGGTAAATGTTAAATGGTAAAACTATACTTATACTGTATAGCACCTTTCTAACTTATCAAGATACTTAAAACACTTTAAACTACAATCTGTGTCCTCATTTACCCTCATTTACCCCCATTTACCCAGTCATACAGCACTCTACTAGATATATACAAAGCTAATTGAACAAATCATTCTAAAGAAACTAATCAGTGCTTTAGATCACATTCATACACCAATGGGACACACATCGAATGCAATGAGGGGTTCAATGTCTTGCCCAGGGACACTTTGGCATGTGACTGCTGGTGGATTTGAACTCCCAACTCTTGCATTGGAGGACGACTACTCTAACCACTCAGCCACAGCCGCCCTTGTAGTAGTAGTAGTGACCAACAGTTGCAGCCCAGTGAGAAACTGACTTTAGAGGAGCTGACTCATCCCAATTGCTTCACACTCGACTAAAACACCCCAGTGCATGCTGAAGATTATGGATTGAAGACACAAACAGAATCACATCATCTGCAAAAGGCAGAGATGAGACGTTAAGGTTTCCAAACCAGACATCCACCTTTCCACAACTGAGCTCTGAGATGCTCATGAACACCACCAACAGGATCAGAGGCAAGGGACCGCTCTGGCAGAGTCCAACCCACACCAGGAATGATCTTGACTTTGTGCTGTTTATCCATACATAATCTTGCTTTGGTTATTCAGGGACTGGATAGCCCTTAAAAGTTATCCTAGCAGCTCATACTTTGGCAGCACACCCTAAAAGAATGCCTCAGGGAACACTGCCATAAGCCTTTTCCAGGTAAAAAAAAACATGTATACTGTAGAATCATACCCACATGACCCAATTAATAATCTACAAGAGTAAAGGTCTGGTCCACTGTTCTACGACCAAGAAGAAAGCTGCACAGTTATTCCTATATCTGAGGTGTAACAAATGGTCCAACTGTCCCTTCCAACATCCTGGAGTACTGTAATCATTCCTGGAGAAGCTGAGAAGTATGATCCCCTTGATAGTTGGAACACACTCTCCCGTCCCTTTTTTACTTAAAACCGGGACCACCACCACCCAGCTCTGCCAATCCACATGTGTTTTGTTCTGGTTCTCCATGAAATTTTGAAGAGATATATCAAGCACAACAGCCCCACAACGTACAGTGTGAGTCTTGTCCACCCATGGTGTCCTGCCACCACGGAGCTTTTTGACTACCTTGATCACATCTGCCACTGTAATGGGCTCGCTTCCACTGAGTCCTTAATCTCCGCCTTCTCAAGGGTGGACACGGTGACCGGCTTGAAAAGGTCGTCTAAGTGTTCCTTCCACCATCAAACAGTTTTCTAAAGATAAACCAACAAATTCATTGATCTGCAGCTGTATTCTCCCACATTATTCCATGCTGCGCTTTGAGCATATTACTGATTTCCTGATCGGCATTATGGATGCTACAGTGATTTAATGTTGCCAAGGGAACTGTATAATTGCTGATCTGTGTCCTGTGTGTTTATAGACTAACTGTTGCATGAGTGACTTATTCATGAAGTCTTTGTTTACATTGTGTTTTTGTGGAATTGAGCTGAAAATGCCCAGGTGCGAGCGTGTGATCAGTTACAGATAAGTGATGCTCAGCTTCTTACATGTTATTGTTAATGAGGTTTACACAAACAAGTTACAGCTGTAGCAAAGGCACGTATGAATACACCAACCTGAATTATGTGTTATTTATGTAAATAGTAAAACAAAAAATCAGCATAAAACTAAAGCTTTAGTGTACCTGATGTATATGAGCAAAAAGTTTTAAATTATCATGCAGCTTTGGATGAGTCTCTGCTCTGCTGGAATCTTTGATATTGTAAAACACCTGTTAGTGATTATCACTGGAGATCAGTGGTATACAGTATATACACCCGGCCTCAAGTCGTTTTTTTTTTTTATATATCAAGACATAAAAATGATCTGGTCTTCATCAGGTTCCTAAATTATTCCAATCTGGCCTCATGTGAACAAAACCACACAACAGATTCCACTGTGTCATTGTTTAGTGGACAACACCTTTTCAGCCATTCTATTGTAGATCAGCTGCTGTGTTTGGGTTTTTGCCCTGTTGCATCATTACCCAGTTTTGTCCAGGCTTCAGCTGCTGGACAGATCCTCACATCAGACTCTAAAACTCTTTGGTCTGCAGAGGAGTTCATAGGCGACTCAATAACGGCATGGAGCCCAAACCATCAGCCCTCCACCACCATGCTTCATAGTGTAGTGTTTCCCCTACCATTATCCAAGCAGGGCACCCCACCCTGTCAACAGAACAGAGTTCCCTGCCTACCAAAATGTTCTTCACCCACAACTTTGACATCCCCCCACCCCCGGTGGACAACTGCCAGCACTGACATAGTGCTAAGCTAGCAGAAGCACGCAATACAGACATGCTACCTAAGAAGCTACAGATGTAGCATTCCGCTTCTCTCACGCACCCCCTCTCACAAGCGCTGAGCTAGCGCACAACACCGTCTCCATCTCCTCCACCACCACAACCTCCCCTGTTGACAAAAATCCCCGAAGAGATGAGCTTATGACCAAGGGAAAACACTGTAGTAGATACGGTTTGGCTTTGTTCCAGAAGTTTTGTGAGTCCTTCAGATAAAACTTTCCAAATCTATTTGCACTGCCATTTTGATTTTAGAGAGAAGTACAGAATTGTTTGCCCTATAAGTTGCAGTTTTTTTGCATAATTTGCATGCCCTGTGACTTATACGCCAACGCGACGTATTAATGGATTTTCCCCCCATATTTATAAACCAATTCTTGGCTGAGATATTACTGTTTTCATTAGTTCCGACTGAAAATATTGAACACTATAATTTTCAGCCGCTAGATGGCAGTCGAGTAGTATGATATGCCGTTGTGTCATGGAATAGCTTGCCAACACTTGCCATTTTCATCCAGCTCGCTTGGAGCAACCATCAAATCAGCTTCATTTTGCTGCGCCACCCCAGCTAAATGCAGCTAATTTCACCATTGAAGTGCATTTATTAAGCAAAAGTTCGAAAGAGCAAAACGTCTTCTGTTACAAATAAAGTCCAGTCGTTTTGTATTGAATGTTTTTTGAACCCACCAAGAATATTGATACACTGAACCATGTGTTCAGCTTTAATGGCTGTACACCTAAGATTTACAGAAGGAAAAATCGTGAGAATAAGGTTAGTATTCACAAGCTATGACTGATTAAACACGCAGATACTTCATTGCACCTGTCAAACAGATTACACTGAGTAGAGCAGGCGGCCGTTCCAAGATGGTGGCCCTACGGCTCGTCAGCGCCAGTAGGCAATAGCGGTCAATGCAGGATCTAGCTTTTATATGATATCTGTGTGCTGGTGAAGATTCTCAGTCATCCAGGACATGATAAAATCAGAACAAGCGTTCAATACAAAAACAACTGGACTTTATTTGTTACAGAAAACGTTTCACCCTCTATCCAAAGGGCTTTTTCAATTCAGGCTGCTCCTTTGAGTTGAAAAAGCCCTTTGGATAGAGGGTGAAACGTTTTCTGTAACAAATAAAGTTCAGTTGTTTTTGTATTGAACGCTTGTTCTGATTTTATGATATCTGTGGCGCCAGCTGCACCTGAACGTAACATCTGTCTGGATGCAACATCCATGTAAGGGGAGCGGGACAAACTACAGTACATACCACTCATATTTTGCTTGCACTCGGACAGAAAAACAAGCCCAAAACGCGACTTAACGTTCAAAACAATCACAAAAAATCACAACCCGCGACTCACAAAATTTATAAGCAACTTTAGAAAAAAAACACGCCCTAAGTCGCTTATAATTAGCAGACTTGGCAACTATGCCCCCCTGCCGCCATTTGGCAGCCAATCGATTTTTGGCACAACACCGGTCCACATTTCCGGGTTGTCAGCGGTGACGCATAACAAATGTGACACGTCAGTGATGATGCATAATAGATGCCACGTATATGGCGAAGTGACATATTTATGGATTTTTCCACTTTATTAGTCATATTTGGACTGATGCAACTTATAGAGTGGTGCAACGGGTATGGCAGAAAATACTGTAGTTTTCTCCTGAAGCACTTCCGAACAAGCCATGACCTTTGACCTAAGGAGAATTTCCTGCCATCCCTAAAAGACTGTCCACCGTCTTAAATGTTCTACACCTGTGAATAATCTTTCTCTATAGAATGATACTGTACCGTACCATACCATACCGTACCGTACCATACCATACCATACCATACCATACCATATCACTTTATTTATAAAGCATTAACAACAGCAACAAGGCCAACCAAAGTGCTGTACAGCAAAAACAAACAAGCAAAGCACACAGCAAAAAAACACATACTGTACACAGATCACACAACGTTAAAGATAGATTATACCTGTAGTTTGAAAATGACTTTTGACCCTTCCCAGAATGATGGGCAGCAACCGTTTCTTCTGTAAAGTCATTGCTGACGTAAACAAATACGGTGTTAGAATACTGGAAAGAGTTGCTTTAGTTTAATATTCTGCAATGGCTGCTGACAAAATGAAGTTTGACACATTCACCGAAAATTCTAAATGTTTCCTAAAACGTTCATTACTTCCTGTCATGAAAAATGGACGATAATGTTATTGCCTGTGTGTTCATTTATCTGATTGTTAGAAAATTGTCTCAGACATTTGATGGAAATGAAACTATCACACAGTATTCACTGGCAATACATCTAGATCTTAATACCTTACGGAGTCAACTTGATTCAAGAATCTTTTGTATTTGATTTGTCCTTCGCTGTCAGAATGGACGTATTTTCAAACGAGCATATTAGTGCATAGCCACCCTAAGCTCATCATGCAGCAGATGGATTTCCTGTGCTGCAGTCAGCCACAGACTCCCTTTAAATGAGAACTTAAGTCTGAAAGGACAGAGACAGCTGATTAAAACGAGTCCAGCACTTTCAAAATCAACAGTTCTTGTATCTATCAAAGGTTCCTGTGGGAAATATGGTTTCAGATTCACTCGTTAAAACTTATTGTTAGAACTTGTAGTCTGTGTTGATGATGACCCTCAGTTACTACCACGTTGACGCTTACCTCAATAGCTATAAAACAGACTGTGTTTTAATCCTTTTCAGTTGATGTGCATGCCTTGTTGTAATGGCCATCTTGAATCAGGTTGACTCCTAAGGTTAAGTTGTACCGTATTTTCCACTGTACACGTTGCACCGCCGTATAAGTTGCATCAATCCAAATATGTCTAATAAAGTGGAAAAAACAAATACGTCTCTTCGCCATATAAGTTGCATCTATTATACATCACCAATGATGTGTCGCGTTTGTTGCGCGTCACCGCTGACCACCCGGAAATGCAGGCCGGTGTGTTGTGCCAATAATCAATTGGCTGCCAAATGGCGGCTGCGGGAGTGTGCAAGGGAGGACTTTAATAAAAAGTGAACAAGAGTAGCACTTTAAAACAATTATTTGTTTGCATGACATTATAGTAAAGGTGTGTCTCATTTGAACTTTTACTTAAAAAATGAACTTCAATAGTCAAATTAGCTGCATTTTCTTCCATGTACAGTATAAGTTGCAGGGCATGCACATTATTGCAAAAAACTGTGACTTATACGCCAAAATATGCTGGTGAAGATTCTCAGTAATCCAGGACATGATAAAATCCAAAAAAGGCGTTCAATACAGAAACAACTGGACTTTATTTGTAACAGAAGACATTACGCCGAAAATACAGTAAAGGCTCACCCATAGCTCTGCGTAGGGCCGTACGCATGCCCGTACGCGCATGCTGTACGCAGACAGTTCACCCGCACTGCTCAGCATTCGTTCTCGCGTTCATTCTCGCTGACACACCTACTGAATTGATTGACAGGTCGGGTGGAGAAAAAAAGGCGCGAGCTGGCAGCTGCACCCGCAGCAGTGTTCTGTTTTTATATGTTAATAATAAGTTCTAAAAAATAAATAAAAAACAGGAAGCGCTGGTCCTGCAGCCCACACATCAGACCAGCTCACCAGGAAAGCAGCAGAACCTCCCGCAGCCACGCTGGACCCGACTAATTCGCTTATGACAAATTCATTCATTTCTCATCATTTCAATCATGGAGTCAATGGAGGAGGAAGCGATCACTTGCCTTTTGGCAAAAAAACTAAAGAAAAGACCAGATCAGGGATGAAGAAGGGGAATTTAATATATTTGTGTCACATATAAAACAGTCAGGCGCCAGGCAGTTTATTGTGAGACAACGCGTTTGCGTACGCGGTCGTAAAATTTTAGCTTTGCGCATACATGCTCTGCGGGGATAAACTTGTGCCTCTGCGTACGGACGGCGTACAGCTGCGTACGGCCGTACGCAAAGCTCTGCAGGGGCCTTTAATGTGCATCAGCTGATTACTTTTTGAAGGTTTCATTGAAATCCATTCAGCGATTCATGAGATATTTTACTAACAGATACAAACAATCATACACTGACATAGGCTAAAACTCTCTGCTTTTTTGTAGTTGGTGGTGGAGAAAATATGTTTTGGGTTTGTTGGATCCCCATTCTGACACCAACCTCTTGGCTCGATTTGTCTCTTCTTCTTTTGTTCTCAGTACTGTACAAACAACCGGTTCAGAGAGTACCGGTAGTTCTGGGTTTGTTTTAGTTAGTTTTATTTTTTGTCTTTTTATAAAATAAAAAAGACAGATGTTATCACATGACACACCTTCTGAGACCTTCTCAAAATGAATGCCACAGATTTCTTCCATTATTTATTGCTGCAAACAGTTATGATGTGCAGTCGGTTTATTTTAGATGGTTTTTATTATGAAACTTTGTGATAATACCTTTATTAATTAAAAACTAAATCTGTTAGCTCATAAATATGTATTTGGGAGACTCTCGGCTACTACCACATCATATTTTAGTTCAATGTCTTTAAAGTCGATGGAGTTATAGACATTTTCATATTTTTCAAAGTTAGTTGGCTATCACAGCCATCTTGAATTGGGTTGGCTCCAAAAGTTAGTCAGTTTTCAGGGTGCATCAGGGTGCACCATTTCTTGAAATTGTCAAAGTAATCTGTCCAATGGTTCATTAAATATTTTGCTAACAGACAAATAGACTTAACTCCAAATAGTTAATGGCGAAATGTTAAAGATGAAAGTTGTTTTACATCAAACTGTGACCTAATTTGGTATCAGTGTTGCTAGAAAATAAACATTACATACTTTTTGTTCAGTGGAACCTTGTTATATTGCTTCTTTGGTTAAATCTCACACACTTTGCATATTAAATTTTTATTGTATTTCATTATTTCAGATTCGGAGGTGGTGTATAGGAACAGAGACGGTGACGTCATCAAGTTCAATTTCATCCTGAACGAGACGGAGATCCTTCTGAGCAACAGCACATTTGTTAGTTTTTTTTTCTTCTGCTTTCTTAATTTTATTTGTAAAAAAATATGTATTTTATTGTTTATTGTTTTGTTTTAGAGAGTTTATTTGCTAGTGCAAGTCATACCCTTTTGTTTTTAAGTATGCTACAACTTTAAGAGCAGACAGCCCGAACCTTTAGGCATTGAAAAAATAATGAGGACATTCCTGCTCGAGAGAGAGAAAATGAAAACATAAATAAATAAATAAATAAATAAATAGAATTGGTAAAAAGAAGGGGGGAAATAAAACGAAAGTTACGAATGTAACAACGGTTCTTTGGATCCCGGATGACCGCCAGAGGGCGGTGCTGAAAGCATGGAGTATTCCCTTCGCTCATGTGCAGTTCGAATAATTATATCAACGATGTCACACAGGTGTGACCGGATAAGCAATCAAGAGGCTACATAGCCTAGCGCAGGGGTCACCAACCTTTTTGAAACTGAGAGCTACTTCGTGGGTACGGAGTCATACAAAGGGCACCAGTTTGATAAACTCTTCGGAAATAACAAAGCGTAAATTGAAAAAAAATGTATAATAAACATGTTTTTAAGAACTTATTTTTAAGATAGACATTTTAAAATATATATAAATACAAAAAAAAAAATAACAACTGAATAAAATGAAATTTTAAATGCAGCTTAGTAGTGGGTTGTGCTGTTTTTAGAACAGGTCCAGGGGCATCTCAAATGGTCCTTGGGGGCACCCGGGTGCCCACGGGCACCATGTTGGTGACCCCTGGCCTAGCGTTATCCATTAATTCAGTCCTACAGAATCTTCTCGCGTAAAGTAAGGATTCTGAGTGACAGAGAAGGTCTGGCGGTCATCCGGGATTCATAGAACCGTAGTTACATTCGTAACTTTTGTTCTATTTCATCCCTCCTGACCGCCAGAGGGCGGTGCTGAAAGCACGGAATGACTAATATCAACGATGTCACAAGGAATCCTGAGCACATACCTCACTGAGGAAGCCCAGGGGACCCTTGCAGAAGAACCTGGCCCAGGGGATGAGGGGTGACCACGTTAACCTTGTAGAATCTGGTGAACGTGCTAGGGGAAGCCCATGATGCAGCAACACATATTGCTTCCAGTGAGACCCCTCTCAGGGCAGCCCAGGAAGCGGAAATGCTCCTGGTAGAGTGTGCCTTCACGCCGACTGGCAGGGGATGGTGCCCTACTGCGTAGGCGTGGCAGATGACGTCCACGATCCAGTGGGAGAGGCGCTGCTTGGAAAGAGGGTAGCCCAGTCTAGGGCCCCCGTAACACACAAACAGGTGGTCTGAGTGCCATACAGCAGCAGTAGCTGCAACGTACTCCTCTAGTGCCCTTACTGGGCACAGCAACCCAGACCCTTCGTCAGGCGTAGGTTGAAAACGTGCCAGCCTTAACGGTTGGTTACGGTGAGAGTGGGATAAGACCTTCGGTGCAAAAGCAATGTTTGGCCACAAGGTAACAACAGATCCCTCAGGGCTCCACCTAAGACATGAGGGGCTGACTGAGAAAGCGTGCAACTCACCAACCCTCTTTGCTGAGGCCATAGCCAACAGAAAGGCCGTCTTGCATGAAAGCCACTTCAGGTCTACTTGTGTCAAGGACATGAACGGAGGGTGGCACAGAGCTTCGAGAACCAAGGGCAGGTCCCAACTTGGCGCTCGAGTAACTTTCGGCAGGTGCAAACTACGGGCACCTCGTAGAAAAAGAGATTAGATTATGACCTCCCACTGTACGGTCATTGATGCCAGCGTGTTTAGCCGATATCACTGCTACATAGACCTTAAGTGTCAAAGGAGAGCGACCCTTATCAAGGAGAGACTAGAGAAACTCCAGAATGGTGGGTACTGTAGAGGAAACTGGATCCTCATTGTGATCAGAACACCATTGTGAAAACAGATGCCACCTGTTTACGTATTGCTGACGAGTAGAAGGTTCCCTGGCGCCCAGGATGGTGCATCCGACAGGGCTCGAAACTCCAGTCAGCTGCTGTCCAGGCCCTGCAACGGCCACACCCATAGCTGAAGACATTGAGGATTGGGGTGCCATAGCATCCCCCCAGCTGAGACAGCAAGTCCCTCCTGGCCGGAAGACGCCACGGAATGTCCTGACATAAACTCCGCAGTTGCGGGAACCATGGTCATGCTGGCTAATATAGGGCCACCAATAGCAGTCTGTGGCCCTCTGCTAGGACTCTATGAAGGGTTGACCAAATCAGAGGAAGGGGTGGGAAGGCATAAAGAAGGACCCTTGGCCAAGGGTGAGCCAGCGCATCCCGGTCCAGCGCCCCAGACGCCCTCGTGTGGGAGTACCATAGGGGACACTGGGTTGATTCCTCTGTCGCAAACAGGTCCACTTCCGCTTGATCAAAACGGTCCCAGATCATCCGCACTACGTCGCTGTGGAGGGACCACTCTCCGGGAACAGACCTTTGGCGGGAGAGAAAATTTGCAACCTGATTGTGTCGCCCTGGTAAGTATGTTGCCCGCAAGGTGTACAGACAAGTGGAGGCCCATTCCAAGAGCACCCTGGACGCACAGAGAAGTTGTGCTGACCTGGTGCCCCCTTAGTGGTTGATGTGGTGGACAACAGAGGTGTTGTCTGACCGAACGAGGACATGCCCCCCTTCCAGGTGGGGCGGGAAGTTTGTGAGTGCCAAATGCACTGCACGCAACTCCATTACATTATATGCCTGGAGCGGTCCCCTCGGCCCCAGCTGTCCTGAATCGCTGTGTGTTGCCATACAGCGCCCCATCCTATGGAGCTGGCATATGTCGTGACCACTTCCAGAGTGGAAAAATAATCTACGTCCTTCCATGGAGTCAGGGCATGAAGACATGACCATGTCACTACGAGTTTGCAATGTCTGTATAGCCTGGCATCCAGGCAAAAATTTTTCAAGCCATCTCTGCAAGGGGCGAAGAGACAGCAGGCCGAAGGGTACTACCCGAGTGACTGATACAATAGCTATCAGTCAATATAGACTGATAGCACTTTGAGATTTTTATTAATGAAAAGTGCATTATAAATGGAATTCATTATTATTATTATTACAAGGAAGTAAATTGAGGAACAGCCTCTGGGTTGTCGCAGAGGGTTCACTGTCTCGATTGCACCCTTGGCCAGGAAGATAGAAGCTCCTAGTTTAGTGCTCGGGCTCACAAAAGGTCCTGTTGGGCACCTGCTGATCTACACGAGGGCAAGGACCCTGAGGCGGCCGAAATCTTGAAACAGCCGACGGGTACCTCGGAGGTGGAGGGGGCATCGCCCTGCTAAGGGTCAAAAGCTGCCGCCCTGTCTGCCGTGCTTGGACGGTCCGTTCGAGCGCTTCAAATGCAGCCAGACCGAACAATTCTCCCGGCACCACCGGTAGATCACGGAGGGATCCAGGACATGGCTCAGTCAAAGACGCATGACGTCCTGCATGGAGCCGTCACCTGATCCACTAATTGCATTCCGAGACGAAGAAAAGGAACCAGTCACTGACTGTTCCTGCTCGTCCCCTACAAAATGAGAGGCAGAGGCAGCCAAGGATAACACATCCACCTCCGCAGCCAGCTCAGGCATGGTGGGGAAGGGAGTCCAGTTGCTTTCATTGGTTCAACATCCAGTTGGCTTGCCTGGAAAAAAGGACTTAATTTCTGCTAATTCTGCGGACCACCGTTCCACTCCTGTGGAAAGACCCTGATCAGACTTGGCTCGCCTCCTCCCAAGAGGGGCCAGATACTGCGGCCTCAGTCCGGCGCTTCGAGCGCCCGGGTGGAGCTTCCTGTCCAGAGGGCGGGAGGTCACCGCTGAGCTTGGGGCAAAACCGGGCCAGCCGAGCCACTCTTACAGAATGAGACATGAAGCTACAGTTCATGCAGAGGGTTCTCCGACAGGGCCTCCAGCAGATGGTCATGTCCCAGGCAGGCAGGACACAGGTTGTGACTATCATACGCCTGGAACACGGACTCACAATCTATGTAGCAGTGAGAACCGTCCATGCTCCCTACTGTAGGCAGTTTATTCAAGAGAAAAACTGCAGCTCAGCAGAGGAGCTGGCACCACCAGCTACACGCAAGACGTAAGACGGACAGGCTGAATTTGGGAGAGGGTGCGCAAAGGCCAGCCTTCACCAATAGAGAAAAAGTTCTGCGAATAATAAAATGGGAGCGGGTGCGCGAACGCTAGCCTTCACCAATAGAGAACAAGTTTGGCGAAAAAGGAATTGGGGGAGGATGTGCGAACGCTAGCCTTCACCAACAGAAGTGAATTGGGAGAGGGTGCGCGAACGCTAGCCTTCACCAATAAATGACAAGGCCAAGTTTCAGAGAGCCTAGCGCCACTAGCTCAGCCCAACCGTTTATAAGGTTAGCGAAAAGTGAGTTGTGAGTGGGTGCTCTAACGCTAGCCTTCACCAACAGAAAACAAGGCCAAGAAACTTAAGTAGACTAGCACCACCAGCTCAGAACCATTTACAAGGTTGGTGATAAGTGAATTGGGAGCGTGTGCGCTAACGCTAGCCTTCACCAATAGAAATGAATCGGGAGAGGGTGTGTGAACGCTAGCCGTCACCAATAAAAGACAAGGCCAAAACTCTAAAGGACCGCTTATGAGGTTGGCGAAAGTGAATTGGGAAAAGGTGCGAGAAACGCTAGCCTTCACCAATTAAAAAAACAAGGCCAAGACTCAGGACTAGCACTGCTAGTGCAGCCAAACCGCTCATTAGGTAGGCCAAAAGTGAATTGGGAGAGGGTACGAGGAACGATAGCCATCACCAATTGAAGAACAACGCCAAAACTCAGACTATCACCGCTAGTTCAGCCCAACCGCTTATGAGGTTAGCGAAAGTGAATTGGGAGAGGGTGCAAGGAACGCTGGCCTTCACCAATCAAAAACAAGGCCAAAACTCAGACTAGCACCGCTAGTACAGCCCAACCGTGTATGTGGTTGGTTAAAGTGAATTGGGAGAGGGTGTGAGAAACACTAATCTTCACCAATCAAAACAAGGCCAAAACTCAAGACTAGCACCGCTAGCTCAGCCCAGCCGTGTATGAGGTTGGTGAAAGTGAATTGGTAGAGGGTACGAGAAACGCTAACCTTCACCAATCAAAAACAAGGCCAAAACTCAGACTAACACCGCTAGTTCAGCCCAACCGTGTATGAGGTTGGTGAAAGTGAATAGTTTATGGAAGGTGCGCCAATGCTCGCCTTCCAAAAGTAAACAAGACCAGAACATAGCTGGCTACATAATAAACTTCGGTAGAAGCATTTATGAATAGTTCTTGGAAGGTGCGCGGACGCTCGCCTTCTTAAAGTAAACAAGGCCAGAACACAGCTAGCTACACAATAAACTTCAGTAGAAGCATTTATGAATAGTTTTTGGAAGGTGCGCAAACGCTCGCCTTCTTAAAGTAAACAAGGCCAGAACACAGCTGGCTACAAAAAAAAACTTCTGTAGAAGCATTTATGAATAGTTTTTGGAAGGTGCGTGAACGCTTGCCTTCTTAAAGTAAACAAGACCAGAAAACAACTGGCTACACAATAAGTAGAGTAATACCCACGTGTCGACCTCATGTGGAAATAGCCTCCTAAAGCGGACAGAGCCACAACAATGGCAACAAAAACTGCAGTCAAGGCAAAATAAAGATTACTTACGTGCTCACACGGTAGTCTCCTCCGAGGCGGGCGGAGCCGCGAACAAGTAAAAGTTACGCACCAGTGTTGAACCACTTCAGCAACACTGTGGATTGTGAGAGGGGTGAAGCCACCGCCCTAATGAAAACACCTTAGTAAACGTGAAACCATCGCGACCCACGGAGGGTGAACACACTGCTCCGGCCAACAGGCAGGCGGGCCTCCAGCGACTGTGAGAAAGAAAATCCAAAGGCCTGTAGCCTTGGATCGAACACGCACGAGAAGAACAAAAGGATTGAATTAACGGATAACGCTAGGCTATGTAGCCTCTTGATTGCTTATCCGGTCACACCTGTGTGACATCGTTGATATAATTACTCGAACAGCGCATGCGCAAACTACGAAGGGAATATTCCGTGCTTTCAGCACCGCCCTTTGGCGGTCAGGAGGGATGAAATAGAACTCCCCTCTAAAACATCATCATTTTCCATAACATCTCTGTTAAATAGGTTAAAATTGTAATCGTTAACGTCATATATTTTATTCCTATAACAATATACAGTATACATATGTCACTCACTTATTGCAGGGGTTACGTTCCAGCCACCCCCGTGACAGGTGAAAATCCACGAAGTAAGGACGTTATATTTTAGCATTTATATATAACTTAAGGCTTTAAAAACCCTTCCCACACACTTGCAATGTTCTAAACTCTCTAAGTCTAAACGCTCTAAAAGAGCTTAGGGAATAAGAGCAGACAGACTGATGCACCAGGACATTTCCCGGTGGCCTGGCCCAGTCAGTGCTCCCCGAGGGGAACTAAAGTCTCGGTTTGGGTGGTGCTTTATTATTTTAAATAAACAATCCGTGCCGCTCACTCTGGTATCTGCCTTACTGAAGCTTCCACAGCGGTGATGGGGAAAGACAGACCCCACCCCCTCATTTCTTTTTTTGAGGCTGTGTGTCACAGCAGAGCAGACACACAACAGGTTGCACGCCTGCCTGTTGTGCGTCTCTGCTCTGCTCTGACACACAGCCTCAGAAAGATAAAGGGGGGGCCTCTGCCATCACTGAGCGGGCCAGGCCACCGGGAAATATCCCAGTGCTTGCAATGGCCAATCCACCCCTCAGCACAATGCTCTGGTTGGTCGCCTTCCATCAATCAGACAATCAGGTGCCGAGTACAATCCTAAGGCTCCCACATAATGGGACGTACTACACTCTGCAGAGGTCCGCGTGTACCTGATTACGGTCTCGAAGCGGACACCTGCAAGCCATGTCCATGCAAAGATCAATTTTTACGACCCCGTACTCTGTGTTGCACAACAGACTGTTTTGTTTGCGAATCCAATGTATAAAATGTCCTTTCTTCATCCCTGGTCTGGTTTAATGGCCTTTTCTTTTGTTTTTTTCTCCAAGAGGCAAGTGATCTCTTCCTCTTCGTCCGTTGTCGCCATGACAAATTGTGAGAAATTAAGCAATTTATTACGAGAGAATTAAAATCAGGTCCAGTGTGGCTGTAGGAGGGTCCGGAGGTCCTGGTGGGCTGGTCTGATGTGTGGGCTGCAGGACCAGCTATCCATGTTTTTTTTTTAGAACTTTTTATTAACAATATATGAACACAGAACACAGCTGCTGCTGCACCTGGGCTGCCAGCTGCGTCTAGCTAGGGCCACCGGCAGCTCTCCTTTTTTCATTTTATTTTTGTGTGACCTATCAGTCAGTCCAGTAGGCGTGTCAACAAATGACCAATCTGCGACCTTAATTCGTCCTGAACGTAAACGTCCCTTGCCTGTGGAGCTGACTGCAGCCCATCAGGGTGTACACTCGAGTATGAAGTCCCAACTGTCTGCGGACAGTGCGTGCAGTGTCTGCGTGGCTCACGCCGTACGCACATTATTACGGCAGCACAGTGGCACAACTGGTAGAGCTGCTGCCTCTCAGCGAGCAGGTCCCCGGTTCAAATCCCGGTCCGGGGGCCTTTCTGGGTGGAGTTTGCATGTTCTCTCCGTGCATGCGTGGGTTTTCTCCGGGTGCTCCGGTTTCCTCCCACAGTCCAAAAACATGCATGTTAGGCTGATTGGTAACTCTAAATTGACCCTGGGTGTGAGTGAGACAGGTCCCTCTTGTAAATGAGTCCCCGTGGCTCAACGAGGCTAGCCTGTATAAATAAAGGTTGAATGAATGAA
>JBBPBX010022011.1:30866-41835 GCA_038048925.1 Garcialebias charrua
TATATATTTATATATATATATATATTTTTTTTTTTGTGTCCGTCTCATTTGTTTGTGTTCAGTGTGGTTTTATTGTAGCGTTATTGTCCTAAATGTTGAGTTCACACATTTTGTTTTTATATTAGGTGGCTTTCAAGGTGGCAAAGTACTCCCTGTCTCCTGATCTGAAGTATGCCCTGTTTGCTTATGACGTCAAATCGGTAAGTTTTGACCTTAAACACAATTTTCTTTTCTTTTTATCCCAGAGAAATGTGTAAATAAATAAAATGACACACGCAAAACAGTTGGTGCTTTTTGATTTGCTTCATTATTATCCTGAACCTCTTTATTTCCTGTCAGACTGACTGGCTCCTGTGAAACACCCATAGGTGCTGTCACTCCTCTGCACGCACACACACACACACACAAACACACACACACACACGCACACTCACACTCTGAGCCTTTACCTTCAGGTGTGCGACAAGTGATTTTCTTGCTCCGCGAAGGTGATTTGAAAAGAACGACTCTGATAAACGAGGCGGTGCTGAGCCAGGAAACATTGCACAAACATTTCTCTGTGAAAACCTGACTGCAGCACCTGCTCCGAGCAGGTGTAGATTTATGTGTTTTGTAGGATTTAACATTTCGGCACTCGCGTGCCAACTTTCAGTCAATCATTGCGAGGCTTTGCTTCGTCCTCACAGTGAAGGATTTCTTCATTGATTTTTAGATTTGTTTGCAAGCTCATGGATTCAGGCACGGCTTTACAAAGAGACGTCAGCAGCTGAGGACGTCTGTTGGTTCTACATCTTACTCTCTAATGTCAGGTCTAAATTATTTCTAGGTTCTCAACAGCCTCCCATTGTGATAGATGCGTGCACATTAAATCTTATATACATAAAGAAAAACATCTATTCAGGTTTTTACATTGTTTGTCCTTTAGATAAATTCAGCGTTACCTGATGATAATCCTGTTTTTCTGGAATGTTGTGGGAACAAAATATCCTCCGAACTACACCACTCAATGAGCTCCTTCAGCTGGTTTGTTTAGAAATCACCTGTGAAGGAAAACAAGAAAAATCAATTTAAAGGCAAATATTTGGCTTAGGAAACCGAAATGTATCATTTATAGCCATATTTTTCAATGCAAGACAAACTAAATGCTAAACTGTAAACAAAATTTCAGAACAAAAAAACATATTTTTCTAAACACTTTGTTAAATATTGCCTTTCGGTTTCTATTTTTTTGTTGGAAAATGAAATATGCGTCTCCATAAAGTTGGTCAGCAGCAGGAAGCATGAAGTGCTCTAAAACATCCTGGTAGATGGCTGCCTTGACCTTAGACCTCAGAAAACACAGTGGACCAACACCAGCAGATGATATGGCACCCCAAACCATCACTGACTGTGGAAACTTTACACTGGACCTCAAATAACACAGATTCTGTGTCTCCTCTCTTCCTCCAAACTCTGGGACCTTGATTTCTAAAGGAAATGCAAAATTTACTTTCATCTGAGACTTTGGACCACTCAATAGCAGTCCATTACTTTTTGTCTTTAGTCCAGGTGAGACACTTCTGACACTGTCTCTTGTTCAAGCGTGGCTTGACACAAGGAATGCGACAGCTGAAACATGTCTTGCATACATCTGTGCGTGGTGGTTCTTGAAGCACCGACACCAGCCACTCTGTGAATCTCCCCCACATTTTGGAATGGGTTTTGTTTCACAATCCTCTCCAGGGTGCAGTTATCCATATTGCTTGTACACTTTTTTTTTTACCACATCTTTTCCTTCCCTTCACCTCTCTATTAATGTGCTTGGACACAGAGCTCTGTGAACAGCCAGCCTCTTTAGCAATTACCTTTTGTGTCTTGTCATCCTTGTGCAAGGGGTCAATGTTCGTCTTTTGGACAACTGTCAAGTCAGCAGTCTTCCCCATGATTGTGTAGCCTTCAGAACTAGACTGAGAGACCATTTAAAGGTCTTTGCAAGTGTTTTGAGTTAATTAGCTGATTATAGTGTGGCACCACGTTCTTCAATATTGAACCTTTTCACATTCTAATTTTCTGAGATACTGAATTTGGGGTTTTCATTAGTTGTCAGTTATAATCATCAACATTATAAGAATAAACATTTGAAATACATCAGTCTGTGTGTAATGAATTAATATAATATACAAGTTTCACTTTTTGAATGGAATTACTGAAATAAATCAACGTTTTCATGATATTCTAATTTTATGACCAGCACCTGTAAATATTATACCCCCCCCCCAATTTTTTTGTTGTTTTGTAAAACATAATTTTCACTTGATTTCTCTATTTTTGTGTGCACCAAAATATTATGTATATTAAATTGTATCAAATCACCTTTTGTCATATATCTAACATCATACAATTCATATCATTTGTCATTTACAGGTATAATGTCATATGTGATCAGTTCTGGCAAAAAGAGTGCAAAATAAGTGACAATATGGATTTTTGCAGTCATGGAAATTTGCATAAAATTAGTTCATAAAGACAGGTGGAGGTATAGGTGTCAAGTGATACCAATAGTTACAATAGCAAATATTCTTCAAAGTCAAAGTCAAAGTCAACTTTATTGTCGGAACTGCAATATGTACAGGACATACACAGGATTGAAATTGCGTTTCTCTCAGTCCCTCGGTGCAACAGTAACCATTTAAACACTAAAACACTAAAACATTTAATAAACATAAGCATAAAATAGTAAAAGTGTAACACTGTCCTGAGTTTTTGCATAGTAGTATAAAAGTATGAAAATTTACACCAACACTAAAACACTAAACATTTAATGAACATAAGCATAAAATGAAATAATAAAAGTGTAATACTGTCCTGAGTTTTTGCATAGTAGTATAAAAAGTATATCTATAAAATAAACTGAAGGTTCTAGCATTGACATTTGCAAAGAGTGGCAAAGCAGCATATGAGTTAATGTACACAGTATATGTATGAGGTAGTTGATGTTGGTATAGAGGCAAAGTGGCATATGCAGTAAGGCACATAAGGCACATTGGGCATCCTTAAATAAGGCTAGTCAGAGAATACTGTATATGTATCAGCAGTAGTGTAGATATAAAAGTAGTGTAAATGTAAACAGTAGTAATAAATGTAAACAGTAGTAATAAATGTAAACAGTATTAATAAATGTAAACAGTGAATGTAAACAGTAGTATGACTATAGGCAGTAATGTAATACTGATCTACCTTTAAATAAAAGTTGTTTAACAAGTGTTTCTTCAGAAATAACCCTTTGTCCAGAGGTCTGCAGCCTTTATGATCAAAACCACAGTTTCTGCCCTCTTGCTCACAAAATAAAATGTGTCTCAAGCCGTAAAGCCTGCTACAACTGTGATTATCAACTGGTGGCCCATTGATCACTTCACGTTTTTTGCAGGGCGCCAGTAGGGGTGACATAAAAAAACCAAAAAGAGCTAATGATTGTTAAAATTTGTTGATATATTTTTACATTACAAAACAAAAGGAAATAACATATAGAATCAGAATCATCTTGTCATTGCACCGAAGCGCAACAAAATTACATTTCAGTACAGCCTGTCCGAGAGAAACATAACAGACATGGGGAGACGGAGGTGACGCATGCACAGCCCTTTTTTTAAATGAGGAAAAATAAACACGAGGTGGAGTGTAGGTGTATAAAAATCTAATCTCACATTGTGTCGTAGATGGGACACAGTGTGAGATTTGCAAAAACATGACCTCAGTACATGAAACAGTAACATACTGATGATGTCATAATAAATGTATGCATGAGGAGGCCAACGAGGGCAGTGAGTTGTCCGTGGACATTGCCAGAAAGTTCCATAGTCCTGATAAAGATGGTGCAGTGTCTATCAGCCGGCTCCACTCTGACACAGATCCACAGGTGTCTTCGGGAGGGGAGTGATGGGGGAGAGAGGGGAGCTTCTCGTTCTCATAAACAACCAGGAGAAGTTTGAGATAGCTGGCCAATCCAAGGCTCAGTGGGGACGCCAAATTCAGATAACAATATACTGTAGATTTTACAGATTTAGATAAAAAATGAAAACAATGAACTATGCAGGCCAAGGCGAGTCATCTTTATTTGTGGAAAAACTCATTTTACTTCTTTCTCTGAACTAAATAAATAACATTTTCAACATGTTTTACTCCTTGTATTAGTACAATCATTCATATTTTTGTAAAAAAAAAATTTTTTTTAAAAAAGCCAGGAAACTGTTATAACTAGCCAAAAAAGTTCGGTCAGGTCATCTGGACGTTTTGTTTTGTTTTGTTTTTTCCGAGATGTTTCGTCCTTCATCCAAAGGACTTCCTCAATCAGAGAAGCCACCAAATAAAACTGAATCCCACAAACTGCTTACTCCATATTGGAAAAAAACAGTTTGCTGGTGCTAAGATGGCCTCTGGGGCCTGCCCTCTCCCTCATCAACTCTTCTGAGAGTCATGCGAAAGTGGTTCAAAACACCAAAGTCCATGCTCAGTGCTCCAGGTATAAGGCTGGTTGGTTGGCATGACAGTCTCAGAGGAGTTGACGAGGGAAAGGGTGGGTCCCGGAGGAGAGGGCGGGCCCCGGAGGCCATCTTAGCACCAGAAAACTGATTTATTCCACTATGGAGTATGCTGTTAGTGGGAATCAGTTTTGTTTGGTGGCTTCTCTGATTGAGGACGTCCTTTAGATGAAGAACGAAACGTCTCAGCAAAAAAAGAAACCGTCCAGATGACCTGACTGAACATTGTTGGATTTTATATCTGGATTATTGAGCATGAACTTTGGTACAGTATTATAATTAGCCCTTTTTTTTTGTTGGTATAAAAACCAATAAAATTCAGTTTCATGTTATTTTCGGTCAAAGCTTCAAAGATCTTCTGCAGAGGAAAATATGAGTCACATGTGGCCCCAGAGCCACAGATTGCAGACCCCTGCCTTTGTCTTGAAATCCTAAAAAACTGTGTTTTCTGTTGAGACTCTTCTTTTTTGGCCTCACCTGTTAAATGTTATAGTACAAGTACACAGATTCATAACTGTCTAATAAAGTCTCTACTCATATAAACAGGATTATGTCTCTTTGGATAAGAAAAAAGGTTCATATCTACAAGTAAGACAGGATTTACAAAAGCCACCGTCAGGGTGCATTATGGGAAATGTGCAGGGATTTTTTAGTAGATTTAATCTCTAAGGATAGTTCAGACTTTCTGTTGTGGGTTTTTGTGGAGGTAGACATCTTAATTTTTCAAGTTTACAAAAACGTGCCTCCATTATTAAAGTTAAAAAATGGCTTTAATGTATACATTTAATCTATGAATGTGAATTTCTGATTTTGTTTTAGCTTTTAGCATCTTCACAGTGCGTCATATTGAGGTGCTGCCGTTACCTTGTGTTATAATAATCCTGGGGATTATTGCCTCTTGTTTTGTCCGACGGGCCTCGGACCAATGTTTGCATCACGTGACGAGCTCAACTCTTGTTGCAGGTGTACAGATATTCATACACCGCCTCCTACATTGTTTACAACATCTACACCAGGTAAGCTGATTACATCCCTGCTCAGTTCTCTAACTCCTGGCGGAGTTCTGAAAGAAACGCTGGTTTGTTGTGAGTTTATTTATTTATTTTTTAAATCAGGGAGGTATGGGAGCTCAATCCTCCAGAGGTTCAGAACTCGGTGCTCCAACACGCTGCCTGGGGAAGACAAGGACACCAGCTGGTGAGACATTTTTAAAAAAGTGTCCCTTCATAAAGAACTCCCAATGATTATATGGTTCAAATACATCATACTGTCCCTTTACTTCCACACTGTGTTTTATCTGCTTATTTCAATATAATTTCACATTTATGTTGTTTATTTAAACAAATTGGTTCATCCAAGAAAGTTAAGAGCCACTTTAACTGGTCGGGATACCTAGTTTCCTGGAAAACATCTGAATTTATATTTTTCCTGTTGCTTCTTATCTCTGTATATAATGTTAAAATTAGCACTGTAGAAGAAAATATATTTTCAAGAGCCAACTTGAATACTTAGTAGGCCTGTCACAATAACAAATTTTGCTGGGCAAAATTAACCGTCTCAGAAATTATTGCGATAAACAATAACATTGTTTGAAATTTGACAATAATTAGTAATTATTGTCAAATTTAAGAAGACATTTTTATTTTGTGTGTAGTACCTTATTTCACCACCGGATGGCAGTATAAGACTGTTTGAACCAAAGGATGGATAGTGAGAGAGTGAGCAGCGTGTCTCTTTAAGAAAAATGGTAGGGAGGCCCTTTGACGTGACATGGGCTGTCTCTCCTTCCTTTTTTTCTGTTTCTCAAAATTGCAGATGCTCGGTGGTTTGAGCTTTTTAGCATAGCATTTTTCACACAAAGCTTTTAATAAAAAAATCAGTAAACAAGTTCTCAGCTTCTTTTTGCAGAGAAAAACAACTTTTTAGAGTCTAAAACCATGCCTTTGTCTAAAATTTAGACAAAGGCACGGGTTTCAACCGTTAAATTTTGGAGCTTCTAATAATAATAATAATAATGAATTCCATTTATAATGCACTTTTCATTAATAAAAATCTCAAAGTGCAAAGTGCTTCGACAAGACAGAGTTTTTTTCCCGAGGTCGGCCTGTTAGCTTAGCTCGTAGCTTAGCTTCTCAGCTTAGCTGCTTTTAATGATCAAAAAACGTGATTTTGGATGGTTAAAACAGATTTTAAAGAGAAAAGAGAAAGGGGGGTGGGGTCAGTGAAGATCACCGGAGTTGAGCCTTTTGTCATCCAGTGTCTTCAGTAGAAAGAGAGAGGCACGAAGAAATGATAAAGCCGATAAATGAAAATGAGGTTGATAATTTTAATTTATCGTGCGATTAATTGATTTATTGTTTATTGCGACAGGCCTAATATTTAGTGATCCGGACTGCTTATTTACTTGCAGTTCTTGTCTCACAGCAATTAAAATGAATGTTGTTAGAAATTTAAATGTGCAAAAGTAGCAACAATGCTATAAAGGGTTTCCTGTAATTTCCAGACTATTGAGTGCACCCGAATATAGGCCACGCCCACAAAAAAATTTGTACATATATATTCTGCATTTGTCTATAAACCACAGGTGTTCATGATGTAACATATTTACACAGAAAGATGATTTAACTTTTGATTAAATACGTCCCCGTAACATACACAAACACGTACAGTAATTTTTTTTCTGAACAGTGCCTGTAACACGACTAGTTTAAAAAAAACATAGTAGCCTACCAGGAAATCATGTTTTTTTTCTATATTTTTCCATCTCCATTTTCCTCCTGTGCACTTAAACCACTAAAGTCATCTTCTCAAGTATCAGAATTGAACATCCTTAGAAAAACTTCATCACACCCGTCTTCAGTCTGTCTTTCATTGCTGCTCTATTTCCTCCTTCGACAACCAGATTGATCGCCTTTCACTTGAAAGATGCACCATATGCATTTCTTTGTGCGTTTTCCATGATCACCGAACAGATGAACAGGGTCTGTGCATGAAGTGCAAAATAACTGATCTGAAGAATATAGTGCGAGTGTGTTTGAGTTACAGTAATTAGAACTTTCATTGGTCCACAGTGACCTGTTTGGTAATTTCATTGGTCAGATTTTTTAAACGTTTATACATTTAGTCTCACTGAGTTACGAGGATCCGCCCCCCGCAAGAGAGACATGTATTGGGCAGCTATGTGAGCACCCGGGGGTGACGAGACTAAATGTTTTTGTGGCATGAAGCTCATTAGCCCATCAATAAAAATATATATATTTTTAAATAACAAAACATAAATTAGCTGCAGCATTGTATTGAAAATAAGTAAATAAAATAAAAATAAGCCGCAGGATTCAAAGCGTGTGGAAAAAAGTAGCTGCTTATAGTCCAGAAATTACAGTAAATAAATCGAAGTAATTTACATTAAAGTGACTGCAATCTGTAGTAATGGCTACGTGTTGGAAAATGTGAATTAAAGAGCAGGCCTTAGTTAGAAATTATTGCAGTACTATATAAACTCAAGGACTTGTTGAATGATAAAGCTCTTTATTTGCTGTATAATACAATCTTTGTTCCACATTTAATTTATTGTCTTGAGGTTTGGGGAAAAGCGTGCAAAGCTATAACAAAATCTATTTTTATTTTACAGAAAAGAGCTGTGAGAATTATTACTAGAAAACCTTACTGTCATCCATTAAATATATTATTTAAACAACTCAAAGTACTGAAGTTTTATGATTTGGTGGACTATAATATTTTGTTAGTAATGTAGAGGGCTCATAAGAACATACTACCCTCAAATGTTCAAATGTATTTTGTTGAGAGAAAGCTGCTACAGTCTAAAGGGAACTGAAATTTTTGCAAAGCCAAGGTACTGTATAGAACTAGTTTGAAGGGACGGTTTATTTCAATACAGGGAGTTGAATTGTGGAATGTTTTGGGAAATCATGTTAAAAATGTAAACTCTGTGCTGATGTTTAAAAATGATCAAAACTAAATTGTTAACAAAATACTAAAACTTTTAGTTAGGTGTTAAATGTTCTAGATAATTGTAGATTTGTGAAGTTATGTTTTGTTCTGTTGTTTATAGATGATTATTGTTTGAATTGATTGTTTAAACTTGTTTTGTTTTTGAAAAAAGGGGCAGATAAAGTAAGATTTCTTCTTCTTTCTGCCACCTTCCATTTTATGTATTCTTTCATATAATATGTAATATGGTTTTTTTCTTTATCTTTTGGGTTTTAATGTAAAATGAATAAATTTAAATCAATAAATAAATCAATAAATAAATACATAAATAAATACATAAATAAATAAAAAAAATGACCGTTCTAGGCTTCAGTCCTTGAATTGGCTGACTAAACATGACTGCCTGACAGTTTTTGTAAAGACAACAAAATCAAACAGCAGCAGCTGAACAGGACTATAGACGTCAGGTTTAAAAAAAATAGGTAAATGTTTGTGCGCTACATCGCTCCTCAGATCTACATCTTTGAGAACAACATCTACTTCCAGTCAGACGTGAGGAGCAACTCTCTGAGGATCACCTCCTCCGGGAAGGAAGGAGTTGTCTTCAACGGTCTTGCCGACTGGTTGTATGAAGGTTAGTCGACTGTTTGGCTTGTTTCCACCATGCTTTCTGAATATTTGGGGATTGTAAACAGCAAAGTGTGGCTGTGGTGGAAGTTAGATATACTAATGGTATGAATGTTTATGAAGCATTCACACTATTGTGATCCATTTTTCTTCCATATGTTTTTCAGCATCTTTATTGTTCCACAATTTTTGTGCTATTTCAACAAATCATAAACGTTCAGCTCTTTCAGGATTATCCTGCTGTGACTTTTGGTATTGGTGCAACTTTAGCTTTTTGAAATATTTAGCCTTTTCTGATACTTTTTGTCTCATAGAAAATGAATTGATCTCATTTTACCTCCTTCAAATGTTTAGATGTGTTTACAACCTTTTACTGCTCCTTTCACATTTTGTTCTGCTTCAGCTTCTTTCAGCTTCCTTGTGCAAATTTAAACTTTTTTCCAGCTACTTTCAGCTAACTTCAGCTGTTTTGTGTTCCTTTCAGATGCTTTCTGCTAACTACAACATTTTTCTGCTTCTTCTAGCTTATTTCTGCCTATCTTAGCTTGTTATTGTCCTTTCAGCTTATTTCTGCAAGTTTCATTTTTTTCTGTTATTTCAGCTACCATTTTATGCTAATTTTTTATTTTTCAGATAATTCCGTTTTTTTTTTTTTGCACTCACTTCAACTTTTTTCAGCCAAATTGAGCAAAAATGTGCTCTCTCCACTTCCATATGGATAAGGTTCTTTCTTCCTTTTTAGCTCCTTTACAGCTGTTTTTTTCTGTTTCTTTCAGTCTAACTGGGCACAGTTGTGCTCTATCCACATTCTTCTGTTAATTTCTAATTTCTAATTTCGATCACTAAACTCTGCATCTTAGCCAAGGTTCTAGAAAAACTGATAAACTCTCAGATCAAAAATTATCTGGACTCATTTAACATCTTACCTCTTCATCAATCTGGTTTCAGGAAAAAACACAGCACAACAACTGCTTCTCTGAAGGTTCTGAATGATGTTGTTGAAGCATTGGATGCTAAGGACTATTGTGCTGCACTTTTCTTAGACCTGTCTAAAGCTTTTGACACTGTGGATCATAACATCCTGTGTCATAAGCTCTCAGAAATCGGTTTCTCTGATCACACCATCGGTTGGTTTTCTAACTATCTTTCCAATCGGAGGCAATGTGTTCAACATAACGGTACTTCTTCCAGCTATTTAACAGTTAAAAATGGTGTACCACAAGGCTCAGTTTTAGGACCAACTCTCTTTACAATCTACATAGCTAATGTAGGTCACTGCATCCCTGATGCATCCTTACATTTCTATGCTGATGATACAGTTGTTTACTGCCGAGCTAAAACAGTAGCTAAGGCTTTCCAGTTACTACAATCCGCTTTTGACATCATCCAGTCAGATTTGTTCCGTCTCAAACTTGTCCTAAATGCTGATAAAACAAAAGGGATGTTTTTTTCAAATAGGAAGGCGGTTCCAGCAGATCCTCCTCTGATTTTATCTTCAAATGGTGTCCCTATTGAGTTTGTTGATTCCTATAAATATCTGGGTATCCTGATCGATTCACATCTCTCTTTTAAACTCCACGTGGAAAACCTAGTGAAGAAACTGAAAGTTAAACTGGGTTTCTTTTTCAGAAACAGATCATGTCTATCACTGAATGTTAGGAAACGCCTTGTGTCTGTGACTTTCCTTCCCTCCATTGATTACGGTGACATTCTCTACATGAATGCTCCTACAAGCACCCTGCGGATGTTGGATGTTGTCTATCATGGTGCACTAAGATTCATAACTGGTTGTGATTATCGTACCCACCACTGCACCCTGTATTCACTGGTTAACTGGACATCATTAACCTCACGCAGACTCTTCCACTGGTACA
>JBBPBX010022012.1:13510-41834 GCA_038048925.1 Garcialebias charrua
TATATATATATATATACTGTATATATATACAGTACTGTATATATATATGCAGTCTATGTGTGTATATGTGTAAGTTATAAACTTTCTAAAAGATAGTCTTGCACAGCTTTCTCTGAATCAGTTCCTATGTTTTCATGGACATATTGGTAGTGGTATTTAACAGACATTCAGAATAGAATCTGTCATGTAAACGACTCATTCTGATTATTCTGTGCTGATTCAGCTTGATCCAAATGAATTTGTAATATGAATGAGAGGGATGTTATACGCCGATTCATAATCCGATCGGTGTGCATGTAAACACTTAATCTGATCGTTTTATTCTGATTGTGGAAAACTGATCTGACTGTGCATGTGCGACATATGTCTACCTCACGTGTTTCCGCCTGGCTAGATGCTAACATGTCGAGGAAGTAAAACTGGTCTGTGAGCAACAACGTTTCTACTAGAAACTTTGAAAGAGCTCAAAATGGTCTGTTTTACCTGTAGTTCAGTCAGGGAGTGCAGTAACGTCTCCACCGGCATTTTGGGTGCTCAGGTTTGTTTACGTTCATCCTGGAAGTAGAACTTCTTCTTCTGTGGGTTTTTTTAAGGAAAGTTTACCACTCTGTGCATGTCAGTACTTCTATTCTGAATAAAAGCGCGCTGCATGTAAACGCTCAACATTATCAGATTGTGCCCGTGTAAACTATACATTTGAATTATTTAATCCAAATGCATTTCAATCCGATCAAATAATTTTGCACATGTAAACGTAGCTAATGAGGCATCTTCTCTTATTATTTCACTTTTGCCACATCCAATATGGCAGCAATGTTGACGTATGATTCAGTGCTCAATGAGGCATCTATGTATATATGTCTACGATTCTTCCTGATACAGTCATCCTGGTCATCCCTTCCTGCTTCCTGTTGCTGTCATCACTTCCTGTTACTGTGCACACAAATATCTCAACAACAATACATCTCAGGGGCGGGATTTTAAAAAAAATTGGAATACCTTGTTAATGCTATCTTTCCAGAAAAGGCTTTTGTGTTTATTAGAAACATTTGATGTGACGGGAACTGTATGAGTCTGGTGGACTTGGAAACAAGGAGTTCTGGGATCTGGAGGTCCTGCATTTCACACTTCTGTGCCCCCAGCTTGGGGGCAGACATGTGACCAGTCCCTTCTGTGGGTGAGTGGGTGAGTGGGGTCCTGAAGGAAGGACTCTGCACTGGGAGATGCTCCAGTGGAGTTCTGGAGATCCCCTCAGTGGTCTCCACCATCCTCTGCAGGTGTTTGGTTCATGGCAGACTGTGATGCAGCTGGTTCAGATGTTCTCAGCTGTAAAAGCTGCCGAGGATCTCAGGTGTCTCACGTGTCGGACTTCCTCAGTCTCCTCAGGAAGTTGTCTTCTTTAGCAGCTGAGTGGTGTGGTCGTGTTTCACAAACCCTTGATAAAAAAAAAATCAGAACCTCTTCAAACGCTGTAAATGACTGAAGGTTGAACTTCAGCTTGAAGCCCTGAGTGGCTTTTTGTTCCACCCTGCAACAAATTGGACCAACAATCTATGGACAAGAACCTCAGCAGGTTCACAGTACACCCTGTTTTTTAAACTATTTGGCTTAACATTTTACTTATGTAACCTTTATTTGGACAGGTACATGGTGAGATGATTGGCTTTAGGAGCCTTTATGTGAAGGCAGGTGAACCTCAACCAGCTGAAACGTTCATGACGAAGCCAAAAACAGCTGATGAGACAGAAAACAGCAGCTGCTGCACAAAGACCAGCAGAAAGCTCGAAGTCAGACCCAAAACCAAGGATTCAACAAGGTGATTGTTGAGTGAGTGCAGATGGGTGATTGGCTGTGAGCGGTGCTTGAGTTTCCTTTGACGTGTTGAACATTCTGCGTTGCATCCAGAAAAGTGCATTTGACGCGTAAACAACAGCTGAAGTTAACGTTGAAGCTGCAGCTGCGTTTCAACGTTTGCTCCATGCTGCCCCCTCTGGTCACCTGCGTCATGCATCCTCACGGGCCAAGGCGGTTCGAGGAAATGTGCACTGAAAAGCTTCAAAATAAAAGCAGGTTGTTTGTAACCAAACAAACAGGTAAATAAAATGATTTTGTCTGTCGGCGTGTCTGATTGAAATCAAAGCAGAGATGTAAAACTGCAACTCGTGTTTAAATGTGTCAGACTGAGTCTTCTTGTTGTTGTTTGTTGATTTGTAATCAAACAATAATTTGACTTCAGTGCTTCAACAATCAGTCCCAATCAGAGTCCATGTCTCCTCGTTCAGCTGTCTGACGGCAGGATGGAGGAACAACTCCACCCTGGAGGAGTCAGTGCAGGTGACGAGGGCGAAGTGGAGGTTCAGGTGTTTGGCTGCACCTCCTCTCTCTGATGAATGGAGGAGACAGGGAGGACTATTTTAATATTAATGTTAATGCATCCAAAGACCGTCCGGTCATAAATCTGCAACGCTGCTGATGTTCCATCATCGGCTGTGGAGACTCCACGTCTGTCAGGTCAGGGAGAGAAAAAACAGCTTGAGAGTTAGATGACGTCAAGTGTTGAATCTAAACTGAAGCAGGAATTAAAAAACACAAACTAAAGGAATGACGTTTTCTATGAACTGCTCTGATAGCATTTGTTGAAGGAGTTACAACTGTACGTCTGAAGCTAAACAAGCTGAACATGAGCTAAAATGAGCAATACACAAACTAAAACAAGCAATACACAAGCTAAAACAAGCTATACATAATCTAAAAAAGCTAAGTCTAGTCCTCTGGACATTCAAAAAACAAAACAAAACAACGGGAAAAAAAATTGTGGAAACGTTTCGTCTTTCGTCCGAAAGACTTCCTCAGTCTGAGCTGCTGTATTCAGCTCAGTCTTATAAATAGCACCCTCTCACAGTGGATCAACCAGTTGGCTGATGACAGCTGAAACTGGACGTAGAGTCTTCAAAGACTGGTTCATCCCAAAGATCCAGTCCCCCGGCACAAACAGAGTAATGTCTGTGTATGCTGTTCAGTGTCAGGAGGGCTGTGATCAGTCTTATATCGGGGAAACTAAACAGCCACTGGCCAAAAGGATGGCCCAGCACAGAAGATCAACATCATCAGGTCAGGACTCTGCGGTCTACACTCATCTCCAGGCCAGCGGTCACTCTTTCAGGGATGAAGATGTTCACATCCTTGATAGAGAGGAACGATGGTTTGAGAGAGGAGTAAAGGAGGCCATCTTTGTGAAAAGAAACCGTCCATCATTAAACAGAGGTGGAGGCCTCCGGGTTCAACTGTCCCCCTCTTACAATGCTGTTATTGCTAGTATCACTCAGCCCTCTGTGAATAGCAAACAACCATCAGGGTGTTAACGATCCATCGTTAGGCTGGTGGTCCTCCTTGATCATGTGAGCAGCTGGTTTCGATAAATTATTTTTTCTTTGTTTTGTTTTGTGTTTTGAATGTCCAGAGGACCAGACTTAAGGCTCCCCCATAGCTCTGCATACGGCGGTATGCGTGTCCGTACGCATGTACTCAGGCAGTTCGCCCGCACAGCTCTGCGTTCGTTCTCGCGTTTATTCTCGCGTTTTCGCACCAAATTCTTGACGTCATTTGAGCAGCTGCAGGGCAGAGCGTTTACCTACAGGACAAATTGAGGTTACTGATTGGTCATTTGCTGACACGCCTACTGAATTGATTGACAGGTCGTGTGGGGGGAAAAAAGAGCAAGCTGGCAGCTGCAGCCGCACCGGTGTTCTGTGTTTATACATGTTGGTTTATATGATGTTAATAAAAAGTTCTAAAAAAAAAAAAACTGGGAGCGCTGGTCCTGCAGCCCACACATCAGACCAGCACACCAGGAAATCTGCTGAACCTCCCGCAGCCACGCTGGACCTGAGTTTAATTTGCTTGTGACAAATTCATTCATTTCCTCATCATTTCAGTCATGGAGTCAACGGAGAAGGAAGAGATCACTTGCCTTTTGGCAAAAAAACAAAAGAAAAGGCCAGATCAGGGATGAAGAAGGGGAATTTAATGTATTTGTGTCACATACAAAACAGTCCGGCACCGGGCAGTTTATTGTGCGACAACGCGTTTGCGTACGCCGTCGTAAAATTTGAGTTTGGCGCGTACATGCCCTGCGGGGGTACGCTTGTGCCTCTGCGTACGGACGGCGTACACCGGCATATGGCCGTACGCAGAGATATGCGGGGGCCCTTAGCTTTTTTAGATTTTTCTACCTGGATTATTGAGCATGCATCAGGGTAAGCTTTACATAAGCTAAAAGGAGCTGTACATCAGCCTGCTTAAACCGGTTCAAAAGGCTTCTGCTCCAACTGGTATTAAAATAGAACTTTTCAATGTGCAGTCACTATCCAACAAATCATGTCTAATTCATGATCATATTCAGGAGAAGAACTTGGACCTCATGTGTCTTACAGAAACTTGGCATCAACTAGATGTGTACAGTTCTCTAAATGAAGCTTGTCCCTCTGGTTACAGCTATCTGCAGAGAGCCCGCTGCACTGGCCGTGGTGGTGGTCTGGCTGTAATCTACCGCAATAATTTAAAATTGTCACATCTGGCTTCTCAGGATTTTTCTTCTTTTGAAAGTTTGGCCTTCAACCTCAAAGCCCCACTCCTGATGAACGTTATATTGATTTATAGACCTCCCAAACTGCATGTTTCATTTAACTCAGAGATACATGACCTCCTCACTTTTTTCTGCACCTCCCCTGTGAAAACTATTTTTCTTGGCAATTTAAATATCCACATGGACAATTCCTCTTCCCCTCTGGCAACAGATTTTAAGTCTCTTTTGGACTCTCTCAATCTCACCCAACATGTGGACGCCCCTACGCACAACAGGGGGCATACTCTGGATTTGGTGATTACAGACACTGTACTCATCAATAACTTATCTGTATATGACCTGGGTGTCTCGGACCACAGTGTCATCTCTCTGGAAGTGCCTTCAACTTCGCCTGCTTCAAACCCAAAATGACCTATCCAGTTCCGTGACTTTAAAAACATTTCCCCTGATGTTCTGTCCGCTGATCTTCACGCCCTGACCGCTGTCAATCATTCATCTGCAAATGACTCTATGGATTACTACAACAAATCTCTCCAGGAGCTTCTGGACCTACATGCTCCCTTGAAGACAAGACTGGTGTCTTTCTCCCGTTCAGCCCCGTGGTACACTGGAGAGCTGCGCAAGATGAAGGCAACTGGCTGTGCTATTGAGAGATGTGTAAAGTCATCTGGTCTCTCGGTACATAAGCAGGCATACAAAGAACATCAGAAAGCGTACGCCTATTCTCTTAAAGAAGCACGCTCCAAATATTATTCCAACATCATCAACACCTGCCCTGGAAACTCTAAACAGCTCTTCTCCACAATAACTCATCTGCTTAATCCCATTAAACAAACTCCTGAGGAATCTGTTCAAAAATGCAACCTGTTCCTTTCATCATTTAAAAACAAAGTTGACACTATCAGATCTCAGCTCCACAACCTCCCTGATCTTCGTTTACCATCTACCCGTCTGCATCCTGGGTCCCTGAGCAGCTTTGATGAAGTTGTTCAGAGTGAGGTGGAGTCCATCATCAAGAAAATGAAGCCTTCATCCTGCGCCCTGGATCCCTTCCCCTCGTCTCTCATAAAATCCAATCACTCTGCAATTAGCCCATTAATCACACAAATAATAAATAAGTCTCTACAATCTGGTCATGTTCCACTGCCTCTAAAAACTGCCATCATTAGGCCTCTTCTGAAAAAATCTAATTTGGATCCCGACATTTTTTCTAATTACCGCCCAATTTCCCACCTCCCATTTCTGTCTAAAGTGCTGGAAAAAGCAGTTGCTGCTCAGCTGCAGGACCACCTACAGCAACACTCTCTGTATGAGAAGTTCCAGTCTGGATTCAGAGTAGCTCACAGTACTGAGACTGCATTGCTGAGAGTTACCAATGATGTCCTCATGGCTGCTGACACTGGTTCTCCCTCCATCCTTGTCCTCCTTGACCTCACTGCAGCTTTCGACACTGTGGACCATAGTATCCTCCTCCACCGTCTTCATGTGGAGGTCGGTCTCTGTGACACTGTCCTGGACTGGTTCAAATCTTTCCTCTCCAATAGGCTGGAATGTGTTAGTCTTGGCAATGCCACTTCCCAGACAGTCGGTGTCTCCTGTGGTGTCCCTCAAGGGTCAGTTCTGGGGCCCCTGCTGTTTTCCCTTTACATGCTGCCTTTAGGTCAAATTATTAATCAGTTCAACATTTATTTTCACTGCTATGCCGACGATACACAGCTTTACATCAGGACTGGAGCATCCTCATCATCCCCATCTCCATCTTCACTCACTGCCCTCTCTACCTGCCTGGAGGAAATAAAGGCATGGATGAATCAGAACTTTCTTCAATTAAACTGCTCTAAAGGCCGAGATACACTTGAGCGTCCTCAGGTACGCCACTCTACGCGTGCATTTTGTGCGCATGTGTTTTGCTGCTATACTTCAGAAACTATCAGCTTTCAAACGCTCGCGTTCTCCTTGTTGTAATATGAGCAGCTGCGCACGGAGGGGACTCAACTGAGCTCGCTGATTGGTCACTTGCTGACACGCCTACTGAAATGATTGACAGCTTTCAGTCAGCTGCTCATGTAGCTCGCTGAAGACCGCGGCGGTGTTCTGATACGGTGTTTCTACTATATATGTTATAAAAAGTTCTCTCAGAAATAAAAATAATAACAGGGAGTGCTTTTCCTGCAGCACACAGCCCACCAGGGATATTTAAAACATCGCGCACCCAGGTAGGACCTGAATTCATTCATTTCATTCATGGAGTGAACGGAGGAAGAAGTGATTACTTGACTTTAGGCAAAAAAACAAAAGAAAAGGCCCGATCAGCGATAAAGAAGGGGAATTTATTTCATTTGTGTAACATACAAAACAGTCCGGCGCCGGGGAAGTTTATGGTCAGACACCGCGCATCGCGCACGCGGACGTAAAAAAAAAGCTTTGCGCGTATGTGCCCTGAGGGGCTACGCTTTTGCCTTGACGTACGTACGTTGCGTATAGGCGTATCGTGAGGACGCTCAAGTGTATCTCGGCCTTAAGACTGAGGCCATACTGATTGGCACCCCTCACCAGATACAAACATCAACTTTAACAACAATCTCCTTCTCTGGACAAGACATCCCCCTCTCCACCTCTGTTACAAATCTTGGAATAAAAATGGACTCTCATCTTACATTTGAAAATCACATTAAGCATCTGTTTAAAACTTGCTTCTTCCATCTTCGAAACATCTCCAGACTTCGCCCATCTCTGACTTTTCCTGATGCTGAGAAGCTCGTCCATGCTTTTGTCTCCTCCAGGCTCGACTACTGCAACTCCCTGTTTATTGGAATCCCTGGCAAAAATCTTCAGAAGCTTCAATATATTCAAAACAGTGCAGCAAGGATTTTATTGAGAGCTCGTAAATTTGAACATATTACACCCATTCTCCATAACCTCCATTGGCTTCCTGTCAGCCTACAGAATTCAGTACAAAACTGCTCTCATTACACGTGATGCTTTTTTTTTTTAAAAATTTTTATTCATCAGGAGAACATATAACAATTAACAATACATATATTTTACGAAACTTAGATGACTTCTTCAAATAAAATTTTCTTTTCTCCCCTTTTCTCCCCTCCCCTCCCTCCCCCCTCCCACAACCAAACATATCACACCCCACTAACCTAACCAAAAACAAGAGGAAATGAAAAAATAAAAAATAAAATAAAAAAAATAAAAAATAAAATAAAAAATAAATAAATAAAAAAATAAAATAAATAAATAAAAAAATAAAAAATAAAAAAAAATAAAATAAAAAAAAGGGGGGGAGGAGGGGGGATAGGACGGCATCAAAAAACTAAAAGGAAACGAGTGTTTTACCCATTCATTTATTCTTCAGAGTTAAGTCACATGGTAGTGTGATGAGTTAGTCCCATCAGTCTGTGCATTGAGCATGAATCAGGGTATCAATCTGTATGTTGTGAAGGCAAAGATTTTACATATGACACAAAGGGTGCCCATTTATAAGTAAATTTTTCAGAACTACCTTTCACTGTTAATGAAATTTTTTCTATTTTCAAGAATGATCTTACGGTGTTAAGCCATTGCGATGTGGATGGAGGTGTGGGAGATTTCCACGCGAGCAAAATACAGCGCCTGGCAAGGAGAGAACAGAAGGCTAGGACCTCCCTCTGCTGGCGGGATAGGTTAAGTGTGGTCCCTGGAACTCCAAAAATGGCAATAAGTGGATCATTCTGAATCTGGATCTTAAAAACTCCTGAGAGTATGGAGAAGAAGTATTTCCAGAACCCTTGTAATTTTGGGCAGAAGAAGAACATATGACTTAAGTTGCAAGGTGAGGCCTGACATCTATCACATTGATCTGAAATTGAAGGGAAAATTTTTGATAGACGGGACTTTGAAAAATGTACTCTATTTATTACTTTAAACTGTATTAGTTGTAGTCTGGCACATGGTGTACTCTGGCGTATGCTGAGAATAACTTTATCCCACCATGACTCTGACAGTTCAACACCCAATTCCCGTTCCCATGCAGTTCTGGTTTTACCTGATGAGTCGGTCTCAATTGCCATAAGTTTTCCATAAATAATAGAAAGAGGAGATTTCAGATTAGGCTTCAAAGCTAGGAATTCGACCCATGGTGGGTCATTAGGCAAAGTTGGAAAATTTGGAAACCGTGATGAAACGCAATGTCTAATTTGGAAATAAAGAAATAAATGTGAAGTGGGTAGATTAAATTTAGAAGACAATTCTGAAAAACTAAGGAACAAACCATCTTCGTAAAGGTCTCTCATTGTTCTAATACCTCTCTCATGCCAAATTCTATAGGCAGCATTAGTAGATGCTGGAGAGAAAATGTGATTCTTTAATAACGGCATTTTATTAGATGGTAATACAAATTTAAAATGGGACCTAAATTGTGACCAGATCCTGAGTGTGGAAAGCACTATAGGATTTGTAGTAACAGAGGATAGTTTAATTGGTAATGATGAATAAATAATTGAGGCAGGTGAAAAAGATGCAGAAATCGATTGAACTTCAAGTTTGCACCAAATCAGATCCGGTGAATTTAACCAATAATTCAGTTTATGAATATGCGAGGACCAGTAATACATTGTAAAATTGGGTAGAGAAAGACCACCATTTGTGGTGAACTGTTGTAATAAAGAAAGTCTCATTCTGGGGGCCTTTCCATTCCACAAAAAGGAGGAGACCATCTGATCCAGGGACCTGAAGAACTGTTTGGGCAGAAACAAAGGGATGTTTTGATATAAAAACAGAAGTCTAGGTAGCACATTCATTTTGATAATATTAATCCTGCCTATTAGTGAAAGAGGGAGAGAGTTCCACCTCTGAAGGTCTGATGCAATTTGGGAAACTAGTGGGGTATAATTCTGAGAAAACATCGAGGGCAGAGTACGTGCAATATTAATTCCCAAATATCTAAACCCCGAGGGACTGAGCCTAAAAGGGATATCAGAAGACTTAAGCTTTAAAGCTAATGAATTCACTGGGTAGCATTCGGTTTTAAGTGAATTAATTTTATAGCCGGAATACGATCCAAATTTTTCCAGAGTGTTTAAAATTGGGGGAAGGCTACATAATGGGTCAGAAACATACAGGAGAAGGTCATCTGCATATAAGGACAGTTTAAGCTCGACGCCAGAGCGGATGATTCCGTGAAAAGAAGAAAGGGATCTTAGGGCAACAGAAAGAGGCTCAATGGCTAACGCAAACAAGAGGGGGGAAAGAGGGCAACCCTGTCTAGTACCACGCCCCACCGAAAAATAATCCGATTGGATGGAATTAGTAAGAATACATGCTTGAGGAGATGTATAAAGTAGTTTGATCCAGGACACAAACCTCTCTCCAAAACCAAACCTATTAAGAGCGGCAAAGAGATACTCCCATTCTACTCGATCAAAAGCTTTCTCGGCGTCAAGAGAAATGATTACTTCAGGAGACTTGGGGGAATGAGTTGAAAAAATTGTGTTCAATATTGTACGGGTATTAAAAAACAACTGGCGACCTTTGATGAATCCATTTTGTTCTTGTGAGATAATCAGAGGGAGAACTGTCTCAAGCCGAGTTGCGAGTATTTTGGACAAAATCTTAAAATCCACATTCAAGAGTGAAAGGGGTCTATAAGACTCGCAAGCAGTAGGATCTTTATCCTTCTTTAACAGGAGAGAGATTGAAGCTTGAGTCAAGGTGGGAGGTAGCAGGCCACGCCCGAATGACTCATTATAAACCTCGAGAAGAAGAGGGGCTATCTTATCTTTAAATTTTTTGAAAAATTCGGCAGAGAAACCATCCGAGCCAGGTGTTTTACCACTTTGCATATTCTTAATTGACTCTAATATTTCTTCTAATTTAATGGGAGCCTCAAGTTGGTCAGAAATCAATTTGTCTATCCTAGGAATGTCAATATTCTGAAGAAAGGCGAGTAGCTCGTTTGAGTCTGCTTGTAGTTCAGATTTATACAGATCGCAGTAGAATTTTTTAAAGGTGTCACTAATGGAGACAGGGTCTGAGACAAGGTTGCCCGATCGATCCTTGATTTGCGATATTGTGTGAGAGCTAGCCTTTCGTTTCAGTTGATGTGCCAAAAGTCTACTTGGTTTTTCCCCATGCTCATAATAAGTGGCTCGAGATCGGATTAAGAGACGCTCCGCATCAGATGTTGTTAAAAGATCAAGTTCCATTTGAAGATCCTGTCGCTGTTTCAGCAAATCGTGTGACGGATTAACGGCATTTTGCCTGTCAATATTCTGAATTTTTGTTGATATTTCTGATATCTTAGTGCGTAGATTTTTATTGACATTAGCTGAAAAAGAAATAATCTGACCACGAATATAGGCTTTTAATGTTTCCCATAATAGTGAGGGAGAAATTGTATCGTTCTTATTGAACATTAGGAAATCGTCGATTGCTGATAAGATGAATTTATTAAATGGCTCATCTGATAACAGGAGACTATTAAATCTCCAACGAGGACTAGAACGGGGTTTATTTATAAAGTTTATATCAATGCTTAGAGGAGAATGGTCTGAGATAACAATCGGATAGTATTCAGAAGAAGTGACTCTCTGCATTAAAGAGCTGTCAACAAAAAAATAATCTATACGGGAATAGGATTGGTGCACCTGCGAGTAAAAAGAATAGGTCCTTGTTAGTGGATTCTGTGCCCTCCATGGATCTACATATCCATTTTGGGACATAAAATCCAAAATAGATTTAGACATATTAGACTGTGTGCAGGGCCGAGACGAAGAGCGATCTAATGATGTGTTCATAACACAATTCAGGTCCCCAGCTAAAATTAACAGATGAGTGTCAAGATATGGAAGTGTGCTTACTAAATTGTTTATAAAGTCTGGGTTATCAAAGTTTGGTGCATAAATGTTCACTAATAAAACGGGAGTATGGAACAGAGAGCCCGCTATTATAAGAAATCTGCCATTTGTATCCTTCATTATTTTTGATGCTGTAAAATGAATATTCTTATTAAATAGTATGGCAACTCCTCTGGCTTTTGAGTTGAAGCTCGAGTGGTAAATCTCCCCAATCCATGGATATTTAAGCCTGACCTGATTTGAATTTTGCAAATGTGTTTCCTGTAGGAATATTACGTCTGGATTCAGGCGTTTCATATGAGAATATATTTTAGACCGTTTCACCGGATTGTTAAGACCTTTAACATTCCAGCTTAGGAATCTGACAGCAGATGATGTCGAGGAAGCTTTCAAATCAACAGCCATGTGACCTGTTGTTCATAATAAGGGTTGTAAAATATTGCCATCCTTCCCAATCCCCGCCCACACCCCAGGAGAAAAAAAAAAAAAAAAAAAACTCTCGCACTTGGCCCTTCCCCAGATGAAGGGACTGTGCAGACTCCAACAGGAGTCACTAGAAAACTTGTCCTTACGGTCAAATGGCACCACATCACAACCTGTACCAGGTGACTCCCACAGAACTAGCTAAATGAAAAGAAAATTTAAAATATGTAATAGGCACTAATCTGGAAGAGCAAGAACTCTTTAAAAAACAAACAACAAAAAAAAAAACAACAACTAAAAAAGCAGTGATTGTTAATAATAATAACTAATAGTAATAACATTCCCCAAATGCGAACCAAAGCCCACCATATAATCCAAAACATTAAATCCCTAAATGTAAATAAAACACACTGATTATAATTCTAAACATTAAAACCGTGAATGCAAACAATACACAGTAATTATAATTATAAACATTAAATCCGTGGATGCAAACAAAACACCCTAATTATATTTCTAAGCATGAATAGTAATAATAACTAATAATACTAACGTTCCCCGACTATGAAAAAAAATAAAAATAAAAGAAGAAAGAAAAAAAAGCTGGCTAATTATATTTCTAAACATTAAATCCGTGAATGTAAACAAAGCACTCTAATTATGTTTTTAAACACGAATGACTAACTAATAACTAATAATACTAACGTTCTCTGGGTATGAAAGAAAAAGCACACTGATTATTATTTCTACCCATTAAATCCGTGAGTGTAAACAGAGCACTCTGATTATATTTTTAAAACATGAATAATAATAATAATAATAGTTACTAATAATACTGACGTTCCCTGAGTATGAGAAAAAAAAAAAATAAAAAAAAAAATAAAAAAAAGCACACTGATTATTATTTCTACCCATTAAATCCGTGAGTGTAAGCAGAGCACTCTGATTATATTTTTAAACATGAATAATAATAATAATAATAATAATAACTAATAATAATAATGTTCCCTGAGCATGAAAGAAAAGGCACACTGATTATTATTGCTACCCATTAAATCCGTGAGTGTAAACAGAGCACTCTGATTATGTTTTTAAACGTGAATAATAATAATAATAATAATGACTAATAATACTGACATTCCCTGAGTGTAAAACAAAGTACACTAATTATATTTCTCATTTTGCAATCGACTCGATGTACACACTCGCCTCTTCAGGGGACGTGAACACTCGTGTGGTTCCCTCATGCGTGATCTTCAGCCGGGCCGGGTGGAGCAGGCCGAACCGAACACCCTGGATGTTGCGAAGTTTGCGGCGACACTCAGTAGCCGTGTTTCCATCAAGGTTTCTAGGTGCGCATTTTGAAGTATCGCAGCAGAAAAGCTTAATGGAAACGGCAAAATCCGTATTTACTTTCTCAAGTTCGCCAAAAAGTTTATACGCTCGCTTGAGGTGGTTTTTGGGATGTTCGAAAATGAGCAGATGCGCACAGCGACAGATGGAAACACATTTGCCGACTCGTGCTGCCGAAGCGAACATTCACGTCACGTGACTGATCAGCTGTTTCCGCTCCGGACAACATGTAACATCGCTAAAACTAGTTTGTATGACAGAATAAATACAACTCGACCGATAGCAACACGTACCTGAAATATTCTCTCCTTTTTGACGAGATGTGTGGCCAGGTTCTGTTTTCAACTGCTACTTCCTGTTTACTGTAGACATGCGCAGTGCTGACGTCTGACGTAATGACGCTGACGTCTGACGTAATGACGCTGTGCGTGGCTTGGTAGATGCGCTTCAAGCCAGCAGATGGAAACACTTCTGCTTCGCATTAATTTGTATTTACATATTTGCGAGATTTCAAAAATTAGCTCAAAAATCGAAATGAAAATGGATGGAAACACAGCTAGTGAAGGCGGCCCGCGCGCGAGCCGTTCTGGCAGTGTAGTCGGGGAACACAAAGATATTTGTACCGTTCACTTTGATCTGCTGCTGCTCCTTCGCCTTCGTCAGGATTTTCACACAGTCCGTGTGGTAGTGTAGCTTAGCCACAATTGGACGGGGCCGCTCGCCTGCCTTCGGTTTGGGTACTGGGATGCGGTGAGCATGATCGAGCAGCGGGTCCTCCTCGAAGCCGAAGGCCTCCTTTAGCATCCGGGAGACCGCAGCCGTTGTAGCCGATGAAGGGTCATCCTCCGGGACACCGATAATCCGGATATTCTGACGTCGGGACCGGGATTCAAAATCGTCACATTTATCCTCCAGCTGTGCCACCGTCTTCGTGAGGCTCTCGACTTTTTTCCGGAGGCTAACGATGTCATCTGTGCAGGTGGAGACGGACTTCTCCACCTCTGCTACCGTTAGCTTTAGCCCCGTGAGGTTCTCCTGCACTGCAGCTAGCCCCGATGATAGCTCATTTTTGAAGGCGGACAGCTCGGCGTTGATCGACGAGAGACTTTCACCCAGAGCGGCTTGGAATTCTGCTTTAATTATAGCAGTAAAGTCCTCTCGGAGAGCCACCAGCAGCTCCTGTTTGAGGCTGCCGACGTCACAAACTGTAGCGGCAGCTGCTGCTTTAGACGGAGGAGGTGACCCAGGATAGCTCGAGGTTCCGACACGAGGAGCAGGCCACAGGTGAGCATCGATCGAACTTACTCCTTTAGCTCCTTTAGCAGGCTTTGGTGGCATTTTGGCGATCGAACAGGAGATATGCGTTGAATGTGTAAGTTGTCTATTGTTTGCGGTCAAAATCGGAAGAAAGTGCCAGGCATTAGTTGGAAAACAGGCCAGTTCCGCAGGAGCGCACCTGAACACAACTTATCCCACCGCCATTCAGCCGGAAGTTCACACGTGATGCTTACACGGAACTTCACCTGATTATCTAAAGGACATTCTTGCACCATATTCATCCACCCGGTCTCTACGATCACAGAACAGTAATCTACTTCACATTCCACGAACCAAATTAAGGACCATGGGAGACCGGGCATTCTGTGTGGCTGCCCCCCGCCTATGGAACTCCCTCCCTGACTACCTGAGAGCTCCACAGTCACTGGTTGACTTTAAAAACGGCTTAAAGACTTTTTTTAAGCAAGCCTATTCTGCCTCCATCTTTGATCTTAGTTGATATTATTATTGATTTTACTTGATTTAAAGGTTCAGTATGCAGTTTCTGTAGAACTGCAGCAGTTAGAAATATTTTCAACAGGCAAAGCATTCTGATCCCTCCCCCTCAGAGCCATATGTGGCTCTGCCCCCTTGTGGTCTGTTGAATTTCAAATTCAAGCTCTGTTTTTATTGGCTGATTCAAATTCAAGCTCTGTTTTTATTGGCTGGTTACAAACTCTGTTTTTATTGGCTGGAAAATGGCGGGTCACCTTTTCTTTTTAGAAATGCTTATTTACCACCTGGAGAAGCAAGGGGACAATATTTTTTTTAATTTTTTTTCAGAGATTACCTGGCTAACATCAGTCTGTCAGGAGGTAGTGACAGAGTGAAGAAATATGTTCATAAAAAAAGCTACATACTGCAGCTTTAATCACTTGTTATATTTATTTATTTATTTTTTATTCAAGCCTATTCTGCCTCCACATGATTTAATATTTGATCTTAGTTGATATTATTATTGATTTTATTTGATTTTATCACTTGTTTTATTTGATTTTTGCTTTTGTTTCACTTTGTAGCACTTTGAGATTTTTATTAATGAAAAGTGCGTTAAAATTTAAATTCATTATTATTATTATTATTATTATTATTATTATTATTATAGTAATACAAGTAATACACGAGCTAAAATAAGTTATATACAAGCTAAAAGAAGCTATACACTAAAAAGCAATACATGAGCAAAAACAAGCAATACATGAGCTAAAACAAGTAATAAGTTAATAGAAGCAATACATGAGCAAAAACAAGAAATACATTAGCTAAAAAGAGCTGTACATATGCAATACACGAGCTGGACACTAACTAAAACAAGCAATACATGAGCTAAAACAAACAATCAATTAATTAAAACAAGCAGAACATGAGCTAATAAATAAAATGAACAAAACCGGTGCTACAGCAAAACAGCCCTTTATTAAGAGAACAATGTTTTAAAGCAAATAAAAAGATTTCTGTGAACTTCTGGGAAATTTTATTTGAAATAAAGTTGTGCTGAAACATTTAAAAGTTATAAAACCCAACGTCTTATTTTGTTCCTTCATCAAGCTGAACGATGTAAAACAAGAAGAAGAAAGACAAACGAATGGAGAAGTTTCCAACAAGGTGAAGTCAGGTCATCTGGCTGGATTAGATGTTTCTACCTGGATTATTGAGCATGCGTCAAACGGAGAAGTTTGTTTAAAACTCGTCTCAGCGCAGATTTATCATGTTGTCTTTTTTGTAGCTGGTCCCTGTTGGTCGTTTGCAAATGGATCCATTGTCTCGTGTCCCGGGCCAGCTGGGCCAACTAATCGATTCTAATCAGGGAACCAATCAGGGCACAGGTACACCAATCAGGGAGCAGCAGGGATCCTGGGAGCATCAATTAGGACCTGATTTGGCTTTAATTTGGAACAGCTGCTGCTGAGCTCTCTGGGTGACGGCTAGTTCACCACACACACACGCACACACACACACACACACACACACACACACACACACACACACACATACACACACACACACACACACACACACACACACACACACTAGTCCAAACTATTAGCTCAGAGTAGTGGTGTGTAACCACCCGGAGCTCCAGAAGACAAAGTGACTTTCTGCTTGCTGTCGTCTCCTCCTCACTCCTCCTGCCTTCTCCTAATTTTCTTTTCGTTCTCCTCGACTCGTTGCTCTGTCGTCCTGTCGGCGCTGCTCTGCTCTGCGGAGGTCAGGAGGTAAAAACACGCTGACGGCCGTGACACACTGTAGTATCCTGTAAAGATCCAGCGGAGAGGAACGGCTGTCTTGGAGCATTTTAATCCCGTGAACGATGGTCGCTGAAGGAGAAAGACAAAGATTTGCTCCTGAAAGATGAGAAGAACCAGCGAGCTGGAGACGATGTCGTGATTCACGATGTGTGCTGACTGGGCCGACCCTCTGCAGCTACGTGACGAGCTGTAATGGTTCCCAGTATAAAAGGCCGGCCTACAGCTACTCTAAATCTCCCTGATGTTCTTCTGCCTAATGCTTTTGGCCTTGCTCCACACGGCGTGCAGTCGATAACTCCCTAATGGATCCCTCTGCCAGTAGCTTCAGGTCTGGACTTCTAGCTGCGGACGCAGGAGATGTTTGTTGCCGGCTGGTTGGCGTCTTATAGAGTCTGCTGCACCGACTGACCCACCCGCTTTGGATGTTATCAACCATAAAATGGCCCTTATCAGTTATTATCATCCCCATACGTAGCGGTCAGATTGCCCCTCCGGTACCTCCTAGGAAGTTTAAAGGTACATTGTCACCGTTACAAGCGATGACAGCAGGCTCCGTCTTTAGCTACGTGTTAAAGTTTAGAGTAAAGCCTCTGGTGTTAGGTTTAGAGTCTTGGTTAGGTTTAGAGTCTTGGTTAGGTTTAGAGTCTTGGTTAGGTTTAGAGTCTTGGTTAGGTTTAGAGTCTTGGTTAGGTTTAGAGTCTTGGTTAGGTTTAGAGTCTTGGTTAGGTTTAGGGTCTTGGTTAGGTTTAGAGTCTTGGTTAGGTTTAGAGTCTTGGTTAGGTTTAGGGTCTTGGTTAGGTTTAGAGTCTTGGTTAGGTTTAGAGTCTTGGTTAGGTTTAGAGTCTTGGTTAGGTTTAGGGTCTTGGTTAGGTTTAGGGTCTTGGTTAGGTTTAGGGTCTTGGTTAGGTTTAGGGTCTTGGTTAGGTTTAGGTCTTGGTTAGGTTTAGGGTCTTGGTTAGGTTTAGAGTCTTGGTTAGGTTTAGAGTCTTGGTTAGGTTTAGAGTCTTGGTTAGGTTTAGGGTCTTGGTTAGGTTTAGGGTCTTGGTTAGGTTTAGGTCTTGGTTAGGTTTAGAGTCTTGGTTAGGTTTAGAGTCTTGGTTAGGTTTAGAGTCTTGGTTAGGTTTAGAGTCTTGGTTAGGTTTAGAGTCTTGGTTAGGTTTAGAGTCTTGGTTAGGTTTAGGTCTTGGTTAGGTTTAGAGTCTTGGTTAGGTTTAGAGTCTTGGTTAGGTTTAGGGTCTTGGTTAGGTTTAGGGTCTTGGTTAGGTTTAGGGTCTTGGTTAGGTTTAGGGTCTTGGTTAGGTTTAGGGTCTTGGTTAGGTTTAGGGTCTTGGTTAGGTTTAGGGTCTTGGTTAGGTTTAGGGTCTTGGTTAGGTTTAGGGTCTTGGTTAGGTTTAGAGTCTTGGTTAGGTTTAGGGTCTTGGTTAGGTTTAGGGTCTTGGTTAGGTTTAGGGTCTTGGTTAGGTTTAGGGTCTTGGTTAGGTTTAGAGTCTTGGTTAGGTTTAGAGTCTTGGTTAGGTTTAGAGTCTTGGTTAGGTTTAGAGTCTTGGTTAGGTTTAGAGTCTTGGTTAGGTTTAGAGTCTTGGTTAGGTTTAGAGTCTTGGTTAGGTTTAGAGTCTTGGTTAGGTTTAGGGTCTTGGTTAGGTTTAGGGTCTTGGTTAGGTTTAGGGTCTTGGTTAGGTTTAGGGTCTTGGTTAGGTTTAGGGTCTTGGTTAGGTTTAGGGTCTTGGTTAGGTTTAGGGTCTTGGTTAGGTTTAAGGTTGGTCCTCTGGGTCAGGTGTAAGGTTAGGTTTTGGAAAACGGTTACATAAGCTGAAAAAAACCAAAACACAACACTTCCGGGTTCATGGAAACACGCTGCCTACTCACAGCGATTATAACGCTGATAACGGTCTTCTAAACATGCTAGGAGGTAGATTGGATAGTTTTGCCGCTACAAGTGGGGATGATAACAGTTGATAAAGCCAATTGTATGGACTGACAACATCCGAACCCGCTGACTGCCCCCGCTCAAGAAACTCGAGCTGTGTGTTTGTGAGGCTTGTCGGATCGAAGACGCTGGTTCATCTCAGTCCAGAGTTGGGCTCCCTGTTCAGTGTGACCACTGAAGCTCATCTGCTGCTGGTGGTCCTTCTTCTGTTTCATGTGGATAACATTCACTCAAACTTTGGAAACAGTCCTCATCGATGGTGTTTAGTTTCAGTGAGGGTTCAGCCCAGTCCTGTTTGGACCTCCAGCTCAGACCTCAAAGCTTACTAAAAGACCCAGTAGAACGGTCAAACAGAACCTGTGGTACCATCAGAACCTTCTGCTCAAGAAGTTCTTTGATTGGACTTCTACATTTGTAGTTTTCACTCAGAGACGGCCTGAGGCTTACTTTTTACTCTGCGCTGCTGTGTGCTGCCCATTCCTGTCAGCTGCCCCGAAAGGCGGGAATCACCATGGCAACCGGTGACTCAGCAGTTTTTCCCACCAGGCGGGAATCACTATGGCAACCAGTGACTCAGCAGATACTGGGTCACTGGTTCCTATGTTACCCAGAATTCTTTGCTTTACTCTAATTTTGTTTCCCTCAGCAGAACTCAGGGTTTAAAATCAGAAAGAGCAAACATGAAGAGGGCTTAACCAAGCCTTTCAAAATAAAGCTCATATATACATTTGCTAAATAAAAGCCTGGATCTCTCACAGCTTAGACTTGTTGTTGTTGTTGTTTCCAGGTCATTTGTCATTATTTCCAAATGACTGAAGGTTAGAGGAAGCAGTCCAGTTTTGTCTGAACAGAGTTGTAGCTTTTATTTTATCTTTTTTTTTTTTTTATCCAGACGTTTCAACTCAGTAAAACACTGTCAGGATTGGTCCATGTGCTGCTTTCAGGCGCTGCAGGAGTTTTTCACCGCGCCTTCTGGTTTCTGTCGGTCGTTCTCAGATACGCAGAGGTTCTGACGTGGCCTCCACCTCTGAGCTGTCTGGACTCTTTTCAGCTCCAAACCCAATCTGATGGTTTCATTTTAGCTGTCCTGCTCGGCGCTGATAATCAGGGAGTTGATCATTCTGCAGCTGTGTTCCCATCGTCACACCGCTGAGCACCCGCGCGAACGCCGTGGCCTCTGTATTCTCACACTCGTCTCTTTCTTCCGTTCTTCTCCGGGCTTGTTTTGGTGCCAGCACAGAGTGGGTGTTTCTTAAACACACGAGCTTTTCGTAAACTTCATCACTGGTCTTTTTTATTTTTTATTTGCAGTTGTGCGAGAAATCCGTGGGCAGAGCAAGGCATCATCAAGGTCAAGGTCAGAGGTTTGATTCTCAGTGGAGCAGAGAAGCTGCATGGACCTGCAGGAGTTAGAGCAGCGTGTTCATACCGTCTTGTAAATGCACATCTGACTGACTTTGCAGAAGACTTGGAGAGTCACCATCTGGGTCCACGCGACGCCTTCACGGGCAGCATCACCTGCGTCTTGTGTTTTCTTTGTGGCCCCTGTGGTTTCTTTTATGTGGGTCAAACATCATGTGATTTCTGCAGCTGCATCAGTGAGCACTGAGCTAATATAAAAACAAGACATGCATTATTTTTACGTGCACTAACTGAAGATACTGTATGGCTGAAGATCGATACATGACCTGCAGATCTGTGAGCCATGAGGGAACCACAAACATGAGCACAACTAATGAGGGTAGAAGGCTTTTTTAAATACATCAAATGTTGCTATAAATATAAAGAATCAGTTTCATCTGGTCCAGGGGTCACCAACGTGGTGCCCACGGGCACCCGGGTGCCCCCAAGGACCATTTGAGGTGCCCCCGGACCTGTTCTAAAAATAGCACAACTCACTACTAAGCTGCATTTAAATTTAAATTTTATTCAGTTGTTATCATTTTTTTGTATTTATATATATTTTAAAATGTCTATCTTAAAAATACGTTCTTAAAAATATATTTGTTATACATTTTTTTCAATTTACGCTTTGTTATTTCCGAAGAGTTTATCAAACTGGTGCCCTTTGCAGTGGCGGCTCGTAACATTTTCACCAGGGGGGGCTATACAGGGAATCCTCGAGTTACGTCAGGGATCCGGACCTACGAGTGTGACTTAGGTCGATTCTGCCGTATCTCGCGGACCAAAAACACGTGCCTGTCGTAGGTCCACATTTCTGACGTAGGTCGCGGCTATACCGTTAACGGAGCGACGCACACACATTTAACGGCATGAGACTGAACAAGCGGACATCCTGTGCCATAAACATGCACGCAACATTATTTACAAACACTTAGATAACACATTATACCACACATTCATCCATAAACACACAAAACCAGTACAGCATGTACTGTACAGGTACAGTACTGTAATGTTTTTTCCAGCACAGACAAAGCATACAAAATACTGTACAGTACAAATCTCTTCCTGAACAGTTCTCAGCCATAATCTGCAAATGAGTTCAACCATGAAACATGAACACTTCTCTTTGAGCAGGAGCTGTTAACATCAAAATCCAGCAAATCAGCAGGAACTCCCATCCATTCATCCATCCATCCATCCATCCAGCAGCAGCAGCAGCACCAGCTTATTGACATGAATCAGCACCAAATCAGCCGAAAATCACATCCATGCAACCATCATGTTTTTGAAACCAGTGCAGTCCATGTGGTGTTTGTGTTTGTGTGCAGTCCATGTGCATGAAAAAGTCCATGAACTCTAAAAAAAGCTAGAAGCAGCAGAAAAAGGAAACAAGGAAACAAAATGTCCTTACTTTGACTGAAGTGTAGGTAGACACTGATGTTTTTCTCAAGTTCAAACCTGGATCAGATGGAACTGCTTAGCCAGTGCTCAACCATGAATGATGGGAGCATTTTAGGCCAGGTGTGGGCTCAGTGGTGTGGTCCTGATGTGAGCAGTTCTGTCCATCAGAACAGGTGTTTTTTTGTTTGTTTTTGCAGCAGTCATACATGCAGAAGGTGTTGACACAGGTGATGGATGGAGGCAGATGGAAGGACACCAGAGACAGGCAGGACTGATGTCCTGGACGACAGAGGCAGGACAGAGTGGACACACGTCCTTCCATGAGGAAAGTCCACGATGTGAGCTGTGAGCTGTGAAGAAATAACAACAACACAAAAGTGAAAGACTATTATTGAAAGACTATTGAAAGACTGTTCAGTACAGCAGGACAGATTCTCTCTCCCTAAAGAGCCAGACATGGACTCAAAAACTTTGAAAACCAACTTCTTCTGAACTTGAACAAGAAATTCTTGCTGCAATATTAAAATGTGTCAGTTCATGGGATGTTAGGAGACAAGAGATTTCTCCAAATGTCTCGACACTCAGGACCAAGTTTTGAAAATGTTGTCAGGAAGTTAAAGTATTGTTCATTGTTGATCCATTACAAGATTGACTAGACAATATTTTAACTAGAGTTGATGACAAACGAGTTGAAGTGATCTATTCCTTTGTTAGTTGTGTCTAATGCTTCTTTTTTTCAAACAGACAACTTTTACTTAAATGTGTTTACTGCAGTTAAAATGACACATTGGTTTTATTTTGTGTTAAATAAAAACTTTCAAAGGTATAATCATTCCTCTTTCTTATTTTGCTTAATGGTATTTAACTCATCACTGAAATTCTGACACACAGAATCAAAAGTCCAAGTGTGAACTGTGTCACAGAGTAAACACAATAAAAACATGCATTATCTGCAGCATTGTTCATTAAAATGGCTCAACACTATTAATGTATTACAGAAAATATGCATACAGTACGCACACTTAATGGTATTGTAGACCATTGCATTAGTTAATACATTCAGCAAGTACTTTTACTTTAATACTTTAAGTATTTTTAAAAGCAAGTACTTATTTACTTTTACTTAAGTAAAAATATTAATATGGTACTTCTACTTTTACTAGAGTAAATTTTTGTCTGTTTATTTGTACTTTTACTTAAGTACAGTGTTTGAGTACTTTCTCCACCACTGGTATTATTACAGTATTTGGGTACCGTGCAGTGGCGACTCCACTTCTCAGAAACATCCAGGCTGGACCAGAGGATCCACTCATCATCACCTCCTGCCATGTCCTCCTGTACAGTGGAAGAAAAATGTTTAAGGGCTGCTACAAACAGGTTCATAAAACCATCTTTTTTGGTAAATGCAAATGCTTATTGTCAATTACCATGTGACGTGTGCTGCTGACCACTTGACCAGGTCACCCTTGTAAAAGAGATCTCCATCTCAACTGACTCTAACTGGAAAAATAAAGGTGATTGATTGATATAGCAGACATCTGGTGAATATAAAAGTTTATATTGTCTGATAATTAACAGGTTTGACTTCAGCTCAACTTTTGTACACAAGCTTGAGTTAAAAACATGAACATCTGATAATCATAACATTAACACATGAACATCTGATATTCATAATATTAACACAACACATGAACATCTGATAATCATAACATTAACACACAACTGACAATCATTATATTAACACACGAACATCTGATAATCAAAATATTAATACATAAACACCTGATAGTCATAATATTAAACACATAACGTTTAGAAAACACTAAAAAAGGACATTCATGTCCAGAGGACCAGACTTAGCTTTTTTAGATTTTTCTACCTGGATTATTGAGCATGCATCAGGGTGTTTAGAAAACACTTTTGTAACATCTAGTTGAGAGCCATATCAGTCAGGAATAGTATAGTAATAAGCATTAGATAAAGAAACACCACAACATTCACAGCTAGTAGCTAGCTGTGTGAATGATAGCAACACACGACACCACGTCAGCACACAGATGAGAACAGCTCAAACTTTGCTCATGTGCGCTTAGTAGAGATTTATAACTCACAATTATTACTTGCTTACCTGTGTAGAAAGGCACCATTAATAATTACTGCTGTTTCAACGTCGCTAGTTGGCCGTGTGATCAGCTCTGACGGTGTAAACAGAGAGAGTCCCCCGCTCCACCTCCCTCCTGGCTCGAACCGGAAGCGCTGGCGATCCGTGGCGATAAGAGACGAGTCCAGGCTCGAGGGCGACGGAAAATGCGACCTGTACAGTCCAATAGTTTTGGACAGATGGGACATAAACTACGGCCGCTAGCGGCCGCTAGTTATAATTAGATTCAATGGAAAAGCCGCAGGCGGCGTCCAGCGGGGAAACCGGAAGTACGTCACAATCAAAAAACGTTTTTTGAAACAATCATTACTCATAAAATATTTATCCTACACAACTAAAAACATATATGCATGCATTTCGAAATATTTTTATTTTATTATTTCACTTTTATAAAAAAAAAAAAATTAAATCTTCAAATGGTGAAGAAGAAGAGCTGCAGTTCCAAGGAGGGGCGGCGCCCCTAGCGCCCTCTAGTGGCGGCCGCCTCTGGCCCTTTGTATGACTCCGTGCCCACAAAGTAGCTCTCAGTTTCGAAAAGGTTGGTGACCCCTGATCTGGTCAATGAAAACCTCTGGTTCTGGAATTTTTAAGTTTTCTCTTTCTGGCTGTCAAACATGGAGCCTCTGGAGACTTTTTAATTGCAATAGACAGAGCAGGTCCACAGCACCTGTGTGGCTCTCTTGTACCAGGAGTGAAGTTTGAACCCACGAGGACATTTGTCCATTGGATCTTAAGTACAACACCTTAACCACTCGGCCATCCTGGTACATCAAAGAGAAACAGTGACTGTATAATCAGGTGATAAGTTGTATTCACTGTTGGCGCTGATTCCAGCAGTGGTCTTTAGAAATTAATAAAATATTTAAAGCTCCAATGAGGCTCGTCAGTCATAAACTTCAGTTCTTGCCAACAGTTTGGTGACTTCCTGTCAGACATTTTGTGCTTCTCTGTCAGCAGTGAAGTCTCCTGTTGTCTTCTTCCATCAGCTTCATTCAAAATGTGATGAATAGTGTGAAGAGAAAAAAACTTTGACCTTGGAGTTCAAGTCAACATGTTTGGTTGAAACAAAAGACAAACAGACAAACATTAGAGAGTTGCTTTAAAGTGACTTGTGGTTTGGAGACATTTTAGAATGAACTGGATGTGAGAAATACTCTACTACGAGCAATTAATGTTTAGAAACAGCTACAAAATTATTTATAAGATCATTTACCAGGAGTGGGGTTTGAACCCACGAGGACACATGTCCATTGGATCTTAAGCCCAACGCCTTAACCACTCAGCCATCCTGGTACAATAATGAGAGACAGTGATTGTATAAACAGATGACAAGTTGGAGATACTACAGCTGATATCCAGCAGTGGTCCCTGACCTTGACCCTGGTCCTCAGGGACCACTGTCCTTCATGTTCAAATGTTTCTGAGCTCCAACACAGCTGGCGTAAAAGAATGGCTCATTAACAAAACCAGATGTTCTGGAGCACGACATCATCTAAAACATGCTGGTTATGGGACCTTTAGGACCCCGAAGACCACAGACCCTTAAGATCCTGAGGACAAGGACCCTTAGGACCTTGAGGACAGGACCCTTAAGATCCTAAAGACCAGGATCCTTAGTGCTCTGAGGACCAGGACCCTTACGACCCTGAGGACAGGACCCTGAAGATCCCAAATGCTAGGACCTTTAGGACCCTGAGGACCAGGACTGAAGACCACTGAGATACAGCACCATCTATGTGATGACGGACTGGGTCTTGCAGCCGTGTTTCTTCTTCTTTTAATCTCTGATGGTTTTCAGAATAATAAATGTTTCTTTTCTACCTTTTTGTTCCAGTTTGTCTTGAACTCCTGGTGGTCTCAAACAACTTGAGGGTGAACCTTCTTCATCTGGTGTTTGTGGTGTAAAGAACCTTCTAGGAGTGGAACAGAAGGATTACAGTGGAGATGAGTTGTCACGTATATGGAGACAATGAGCTGCATGAGATTTTAATTTCTGTTTCTCATGGTGTGATGCTGCCAGAACGTCCAGAAGATTGAAGCTCCAGTCTGAAGAGTTCTGCTCCTACATGCTCTTTGGTTTGTTCTCAGTTCAGCTGGAAAAACTTCTGCTCATGGTTCCAAAAACAACAATGTTAGATTTTTATGGCCTTCACTTTTCAGTTCACATGTAAAAGATTTATGTTTTATCACGAGACTAAAATTTTATACTGTTTTCTAGAAACAAAGACTCAGTCGATGCTTTTAAGTCAAATTACATTTATTCATAAAGTGTATTTAGAAACAGCAGCTGTTACCAAAGAGCAATGGCAGTACCGTAATCTACTGCAATGGCAGTAATCTAAATAAAAAAAAAATACATCCATCCATCCATCTTCTTCCGCTTATCCGGGGTCGGGTCGCGGGGGTAGCAGCCTAAGTAGGGAGGCCCAGACTTCCCTCTCCCCAGCCACTTGGAGCAGCTCCTCCGGGGGAATCCCAAGGCGTTCCCAGGCCAGCCGAGAAACATAGTCCCTCCAGCGTGTCCTGGGTCTTCCTCTGGGTCTCCTCCCGGTGGGACATGCCCGGAACACCTCACCAGGGAGGCGTCCAGGAGGCATCCTAACCAGATGCCCGAGCCACCTCAACTGGCTCCTCTCGATGTGGAGAAGCAGCGGCTCTACTCCGAGTCCCTCCCGGATGACTGAGCTTCTCACCCTATCTCTAAGGGAGAGTCCAGCCACCCTGCGGAGAAAACTCATTTCAGCCGCTTGTATCCGAGATCTTGTTCTTTCGGTCATAACCCAAAGCTCATGACCATAGATGAGGGTGGGAACGTAGATCGATCGGTAAATTGAGAGCTTTGCCTTTTGACTCAGCTCTCTCTTCACCACGACAGACCGGTACAGCGCCCGCTTCACTGCGGACGCTGCACCTATCCGCCTATCGATCTCACGCTCCAGTTTTCCCTCATTCGTGAACAAGATCCCGAGATACTTAAACTCCTCCACTTGGGGCAGGACCTCCTCCCCGACCCGGAGAGGGCATGCTACCCTTTTCCGGCTCAAGACCATGGCCTCGGATTTGGAGGAACTGATCCTCATCCCGGCCGCATCACACTCGGCTGCAAACCGCTCCAGTGAAAGTTGTAAATCACGAACTGATGAAGCCAGTAGGACCACATCATCTGCAAAAAACAGAGAAGCGATTCTAAGGTCACCAAAACGGATCCTCTCAACACCTTGGCTGCGCCTAGAAATTCTGTCCATAAAAGTTATGAACAGAATCGGTGACAAAGGGCAACCTTGGCGGAGTCCAACTCTCACCGGAAACGAGCCTGACTTACTGCCGGCAATGCGGACCAAGCTCTGACACCGGTCGTACAGGGACCTAACAGCCCTTATCAAAGGGCCTGGTACCCCATACTCCCGGAGTACCCCCCACAGAACCCCCCGAGGGACGCGGTCGAATGCCTTCTCCAAGTCCACAAAGCACATGTAAACTGGTTGGGCAAACTCCCACGCACCCTCCAGGACCCTGCTGAGGGTGTAGAGCTGGTCCAGTGTTCCACGACCAGGACGAAAACCACACTGCTCCTCCTGAATCCGAGGTTCGACTATCCGACGGACCCTCCTCTCCAGAACCCCTGAATAGACCTTACCAGGGAGGCTTAAGAGTGTGATCCCCCTATAGTTGGAACACACCCTACGGTCCCCCTTTTTAAATAGGGGAACCACCACCCCAGTCTGCCAATCCAAGGGAACTGCCCCCGATGTCCACGCGATATTGCAGAGTCGCGTAAGCCAACACAACCCTACAACATCCAGAGCCCTAAGGAACTCCGGGCGAATCTCATCCACCCCCGGAGCCTTGCCACCGCGGAGCTTTTTAACCACCTCGGCGACCTCAGCACCAGAGATCGGAGAACCCGACCCAAAGTCCCCAGGCTCTGCTTCCTCAGTGGAAGACGTGCCAGTAGGATTGAGGAGGTCTTCGAAGTATTCCGCCCACCGACTCACAACATCCCGAGTTGAGGTCAGCAGCACGCCACCTCCACCATAAATGGTGTTGGTCTCGTACCTCTTTCCCCCCCTGAGACGCCGGATGGTGGACCAGAATCGCCTCGAAGCCGTACGGAAGTCATTCTCCATGGCCTCTCCGAACTCCTCCCACGCCCGAGTTTTTGCCTCAGCAACCACCCGAGCCGCATGCCGCTTGGACTGCCGGTACCTATCAGCTGCTTCCGGGGTCCCACAAGCCAAAAAGGCCCAATAGGACTCCTTCTTCAGCCTGACAGCATCCCTCACTGCCGGTGTCCACCACCGGGTTCGAGGGTTGCCACCACGACAGGCACCAACAACCTTGCGGCCACAGCTCCGATAAGCTGCCTCGACAATAGAGGCGCGGAACACGGCCCACTCGGACTCCATGTCCCCCGCCTCCCTCGGAACGTGTTCAAAGCTCTCCCGGAGGTGGGAGTTAAAGCTCCGTCTTACGGGAGACTCTGCCAGACGTTCCCAGCAGACCCTCACAATACGTTTGGGTCTGCCAGGTCTGACCGGCATCCTCCCCCACCATCGGAGCCAACTCACCACCAGGTAGTGGTCAGTTGACAGCTCCGCCCCTCTCTTCACCCGAGTGTCCAAGACATGCGGCCGCAGATCAGATGAGACGACAACAAAG
>JBBPBX010022013.1:0-35402 GCA_038048925.1 Garcialebias charrua
AACAGCTGCTACCCTGTCGTACTGATAGATGACCCATTGTCAGACAGGTTTTTGTGCTAACCGTGGTAACCTGCAGCAGAAAACATTTCCTCTTTGACAACGCCAATGTCAATATTTGAGCCAGGGTCAAAAGGGTGGCTAATGGTTGACACAAAAAGGAGTGAAGAGAGTAAATAAACTGAGCCAAGAGGGTAAACTGAATACTGGCATGGATTACAAAATAAATAAAAAAGATAACAATTTATTTATTTATTTCATAACATGCTTTATCTGAATCCCCCTGAGTATCTAAAACTTGAACGTGTAAATCCACTAAGTACTACCAGAGACTAAGTCTGATGTGTGTTCAAGACACACTGTCATCCTGTTGTGGATCACTAATAATTCAAATGGTTTCAAAACATGTTTTACTCATCAGGGAATCAAATCGTCATTTACTGCTTACAACTAAGAAAACTGACTCTTTATTAGTCACATCTGTTCTTATCTGAGCAATAGAAGCTTTTGTGTTAAAGTTGGTAATATTTAACCTGCTTCAATCAGCACCTCTGCTGTGGGGTTCTGCAGGGCTCAATTCTTGAACTGCTTCTGTTTTCCCTGTACAGTATCTGCTCCCTTTGGGATCTATCCTGACGAAACATGGTCTTTCTTTTCACTGTAATGCTGACGATTGTCAAACTGATCTACCCTTAAAGGTGGTGTGACATGATTTTAAAACATAGACATTTTAGAAAGAGGAGCTACTCAGCTTTGATTGTTTGTACACAGATGCTTCGAATAATTAATATATACCGGTACATTAAAAGTATTTTTAAATAAAATAGTGTTAATTACGTACCTGCGGTGTGTTGCAGTCAAACGCCGACGCATTTTTATGACGCATTAGCTAGAACGCACATTGTAAATAACAAACAGCAGTGAATATATAAACCGAGGAAATAAGCAATTTAAGTGAAGATTTTAGCGATTTGTCTTCAGTTTAGGAAGCCGAAGTTAGTTCGAGTGATGAACAAGAAACAGCTGGTTCTAATGTAGGTCTGCAGCCATATTTATTTGAGTCTTACCGTTCAGGGTGCGAGGGGGAGTCCGACATGTCAGATGAGCAAGGTTCCGAGGGTGAAGGGCTGGAACCCGATCGTAGTCGTCTACAGAGCTGGCGATGTTAGAACACCCAAATGTGACACAACGTACCGGCATTTTTCAAGTTATACAAAAGAAAATAGGCGATCTTGAAGACAATGACGCTGCGTGCTAATAGCAGCCTGCAGACTGAACTCCTTGTCTCTACTTCACGACGTCGCATGCGTAAGTACCCGAATGTCCCATGACGAAACACGGCGCCAATTTTAAAATCACTTTTGAAACAAAATTTCATAGATTTCTCATTTTGCTTGTAAAAACTAACATAGTTGAATGATACAACATATATATGTTGTGCCACTTTATGCATGGTTCCAAAATCATGTCACACACACTTTAAAACCCAATACAGTAGTTCTTGCTCCATTCACCCTTGAAAAAATAGTTCATGCCTTCATTACAACCCAACTAGACTACTGTAACACGCTTCATGTTGGGGTCATTCAGGTCTCCCTTTCACGTCTCCAGCTCATCCAAAATGCTGCAGCTCGGGTCTTAACAGGAACTCATAGGTTTGATCATACTGTATTTCACCAGTTTTATCCTCCCTTCACTGGCTCCCTGTACTGTATGTATCAGAACAGATTTTAAAATTATCCTGTTGACCTTTAAATGCCTGAATGGCCTTACACCCTCATATCTCTCTGATCTACTTCAACCATACGTTCCTTCTTGGGGACTGAGATCATCTGATCAGCTGCTTTTGGTTGAAGATCAGAGGAGATCAGACTTTTTCAGTCATGGGCCCTAAACTGTGGAACAATCTGCACCCCAACACTAGACAGGCCACTTCACTTCCTGTTTTTAAATCTCTTTTAAAAACACACCTATTTTCTCTGGCTTTTTACACAGTGTGATATGATTTAGTATTTCTGTGGTTTTACACTTTTCTTTTGATGCTTTTAATTAAATGTTGATACTTTTTTCATTAAATTATGGTTATTGACTTTTACTGTTAAGCATTTTGGTAACTGCTGCTGTTTTTAAATGTGCTTCATAAATGAATTTGACTTGACTGTTGAACTAACGTTTACTAAAACGTGCGTGAGATGAAGAAGAGCATGCTGGTGAAGATTCTCAGTCATCCAGGACATGATAAAATCAAAAAACGTTCAATACAAAAACCACTGGACTTAATTTGTAACAGAAGACAGACAAGAAACAGAAGGGACACTCATTTGAGGACCAGAATGTGCACATTTGGGACCGCAAACACAGATGGTTTGAGAGGGGTGTGAAGGAAGCTGTTTATATTAAGAGAGATAAACCTTCTCTTAACAGAGGAGGAGGTCTCAGATTCCAACTTTCAAAAATGTATAATGCAGCTTTAGGACTGATTCCCAGCCAGTTTTCACACCTGATGGGAACAGAGGAGCCTCTTCTGTGAATTAGATTAACAAAGACTTTCAGAAAGTCAAAAGTCAAAGTCAAAGTCAACTTTATTGTCAGAACTGCAATATGTACAGGACATACACAGGACCAAAATTGCGTTTCTCTCAGTCCCTCGGTGCAACAGTAACCATCTAAACACTAAACACTAAAACATTTAATAAACATAAGCATAAAATAGTAAAAAAGTGTAACACTGTCCTGTTTTTTCATAATAGTATAAAAGTATGAAAAAAACACCTACTGTTAAGGTGTGAGATGTGATTTGTCAATATACATAGGTACCGTATGTGTGTATCTTATCTCACTCAGCTTTTAAAACCTGATCCCCACACTGCTCTTTGAATTGAGAAAGCTCCTCATATGAAGAGCAAAATGTCTTCTGTTACAAATAAAGTCCAGTTGTTTCTGTATTGAACGTTTTTTGATGATGAAGAACCTTCACGCACGACCACAGTGTTTATCCACACTACTATAATCTTTGATGAATAAATGTGTAACAAGAAGACTTTATTATTTCTACTTGCACTTAAATAATTTACCTAATATGCTATTTCTGAGTGCTAAAAGTTAACTACAGTGCAACTAATATGGTGTGTAATCCTTCACTTCCTCTTGATGCTGTTGAAACGTTACATTTACGTTCATTGTCTAAAGTAGTGTGGCATCTCTGAAGGAGGAAGAGAAGGAGAATCATTTTAAAATCTTATCGTAAGATTTACATTTAACTATTTTGAAACTCTAAAAAATGTGTAATAAAACACACAGCCAGGAGACGATAATTAGAAAATGTTTAACTCTGTTCAGGATTTTATTAATGATGGTGAACAAACACTCACTGTGTTCAGGAAGTACAAACTAAGATGGGGTGTCAGGTTATTTAAAGGTGACCACATATAGGTCTTTAAAAATTTTATGTTATGTCTGTGTGCTATCTTGACAATATTAATTCATTTTAATACACAAAATAATTCTTAGATAATTAATTATACCCTTTTTAATTCTGCCATTTTTAACTTTCGTTTTGAACGACCGGTTTCTGATACTGAGTTCTGAAGTCCACGCCCTTCAACGATCTGTTTACGCCCTCTGTAACAGCCAGTATCTGTAATGTGTTGTTGTTTTAAAATTAGCTCTTTTTTATTACTCATTTGACTTACTGTTAGTGCTAGCTTAAGATAACTTACCGAAACCCGTCTGAGCGCGCCGCAATTTGCTGCTCCTTTTAGCATGAGACCACCCGAATCCGAAGCTAATGTTAGCTTGTTCCTCTTCCGGTGTTCGCCAGCTCCGCTCGTTGCACGCGGAGATTTTGGGAGTTATCGCTGTTCCAGTCAAGACAACACAAAGTTCACCAAGTGTCTCCCGTAAATTAATCCGTAAGGAGAAGGTCCTCGCTGCTGCGAGGCTGCTGCGAGGCTGCAGCGAGGCTGTACAGTTGAAGCTCCGCTCCATCCGCCAGAAGAGGGTCCCGTCGCCGCCGGTCCCTACGCCGGGGGTCTGCTCGTTTAATTTTTACCGGATGCGCGTTGGGAGCGATCGCAAATACACTAAAAATTGAACTAAAACATAAAAATAACAATTATACTTTATTTATAAAGCCATTTAAAAAAAACACAGCTGCAACAAAGTGCTGTACACATGAAATTAAGAACATATAAACAAAAGATGAGATGAAATCATGAAAAACAACAGTCATGTGTTTAATACAGAAGTGGGTTGAGCCTAACCAGGGGTTGCTAGGTGAGGGGCTGGACTCAGGTTGTGGTGGGTTGTGGCTGCGGTTGGCTGCGGTTTGTGACGTCACAAACCGCAGGAAGTGAGGAACGAACCGTTTTTATCACAGACAAATAAATCTACTTAGAGTAAATAAACCACTGGGTGCATTTTTTTGGCCTTAGGACTGTTTTTTTATGAAGTAAATACCCAAAGTTGAGTAAAAAACCCATTAAAAAGTGAATATTGAATATGTGGTCCCCTTTAATGTTCGTCAACTGATTTTACAGATTATTATACTGTACTACAGTACATGAATACAACCCTAAAGGAGCAGAACAAAGGTTAATTTTTTGCTCAAAGTCACAAAAGAAAAGCCTTAAAACGAGGCTGGGCTCAGTATCTGTATCAAAACAATATCAGAACTTGTGTTTTTTTAGCCTGGCCCTCGCCATTCCTGCACAGCTCCGCTCAATTCTCATTTCCCTTCACTGCACAAGTGAAGGACAGGGTCTGGTTCAACCAGGCTAGTGTTTTTTATACTTTCCCTTCTTCCTACCAGCACAAACTTCACATCATCACAGTTTTAAGGTGGTTTCCCAAAAATACTTTGTTATTTTTCATTTATTACATGTGGAGAAGGTGTTGACTGCCACTTACCCAGAAGACGAAGTTAAAGATAAAAAGCAAAAACTTGATACATTTCATTCCACCTTCTACAGCCATGATGATTGATGATTATCAGGTTCCTGGATTAATAAAAATAAATAAAATGAGAAGTTAATTATTACAACATGACATCATCTGTTATAGGAGCAGCAGAAAATTCAATCTTTAAACTATAAAACTCTTTAAAAAGTGTGCTAATGAAGCTTTGTTCCCCTGAGGGGACCGGACGTTGTTTTGGAGAAACGTCCGTTCGGCTCGGTTCCGAACCGTTAATAACCGTTGACCGTTAATAACCGTTGACCGTATAAATCACCGTTGACCACACAACACGAGCTTTGTTAGATTAAATACATCAACAAATTAATCTACCTTTTAGGTATGTAAACAAGCTAAACGAACAAAGCAGGACACAACATTTGGAGTCATTACAGTGTACAGTACTTCCAAACAGACCGAATAAAACCAGCGTTTGGTAGTTTTAAGTTTTAATCGTCATGTTAAAAAAGTTTACCACGAAAACGGATCGGTGTACCGAACAAACACTACTACAAAAAAAATTCAAACTTTATTTCGTCTTTTGTGACTTACCGTTAGTGAGTTTGCGAAAAGTTTTAGACGACGTCCTCAAGTCTAGTCAGACCCCCTTTCTGCTACAGACTATCTGTAGCCTACAGTACACCACTGCTTCTGATGAGGCTGCGTTCAGGGACGTCTCGGGATTTACAGCACTCATACGTCTGTCTTCTTTCAGAGAGGGAGGAGCTAAATTCATCTTTCTGCTACACCACTGCTTTCGGAAGGGAGGCTGCTGTCAGGGACGGGTCGGGATTTACAGGACTTTTTTTTATTCAACTTTGTACAGGTTAGTCTCAGTGAGTTTTGAGGACTCGTTTAAAAAAAAGAATGATGACAACAACAGTAGACAAGAATACACAATCATAACGGAAAGCATAGGATTCATGGATTCTGATCTGCTAAGTTCCTGGCAAAAACTAATGCAGACATATTCCTGTTTTTAGTATTCTACATTGCCTCACAACATATCTGTTTTATATTTCATTTTTTAATACCATTTTCTTTCACTTGTTTTTCTAAGTGTGTATGCATCCTTTATGATTGTCTGTTGTTGTCTTTGTTGCCTGTTGTCATCACTCTTTGTTCAAATCAGGTCTCTCTTGTACAGTAAATGACTCCCCAAGGCCCAATGGGATTAACCTTTATAAATAAAGGTTGAATGAAAAATTCAAGGTTCTTTATTGTCATTCCCATCGCATGTGGAACATGAGGTGGAACAAAATTGTGGTCCCCGTTACATCCAACAAAAGATATAAAGCGTAAAACGAAACAGTAAATAAGGATCTAAGTTATAAACTAAGATATACTCTAAACAGATGCCCAACCGTACGCTAAAAGATCTAAGATATATGGTAGTCACTAATAGAGCCATACACCGAACAGCAGCAGCACGATTCTCAGAGGTTTTGTTCAGCCATAGCTCACATGGTAATGCTAGTGCTGTATGAATGTGTGTGTGTAGTAGAGTGCTGTATGAATGTGTGTAGTAGAGTGCTGTATAAAGTGCAACACAATAATTCTTATCATCCAGTGCTTCAGCAACATCATACAGACTTATGCATTTGTATTCTGTCAGAGAGGGCGAGAGCTAAATTCATCATCTTTCTGCTCACTCATTTTTGGAAGTGTATTAAAATATTCACCCTGAATTTAATTATTTCTATAAAAACAACTTATTACAGTATTCAGGTGCAGATGTTGATGTAAATAATCAACATTTAACAAAGTTTTAGAAATGTTTTAAACTGCATAATGACATTTTTAGTGAAATCAGCGTTAATGTCTCCTTGAATTAAAAATTTGTAAGCGACATTTGTGAAAAGTTGCCAATGCTAGGTGTGTTTATCTACAGAAACAGCCGAAGTGACTGAAAAAATATTGTTAACAGAAACAGATGAAACGACTGAATAAAGGTTAACAGAAAAAGCCTGAGTGACTGAAAATATGTTATTAACAGAGACAGCCGAAATGACTGAAAAAAGGTTAACAGAACCAGCCAAAGTGACTGAAATAGCAGCAACAGCTAAAGTGACTGAACATAGGTTAAAAGAAACAGCCGAAGTGTCTGAAAATAGATTAACAGAAACACCCAAAGTGACTGAAAATAGATTATTAATAGCCGAAGTGTCTGAAAATACGGTAGGTTAACAGAAACAGGTGAAGTGACTGAACATAGGTTAACAGAAACAGCTGAAGTGACTGAACATAGGTTATCAGAAACAGCCAAAGTGTCTGAAAATAGATTATTAACCGAAACACCCAAAGTGACTGAAAATAGATTATTAATAGAAACAGCTGAAGTGTCTGAAAATACGGTAGGTTAACAGAAACAGCCGAAGTGTCTGAAAATACGGTAGGTTAACAGAAACAGGTGAAGTGACTGAACATAGGTTAACAGAAACAGCTGAAGTGACTGAACATAGGTTATCAGAAACAGCCAAAGTGTCTGAAAATAGATTATTAACCGAAACACCCAAAGTGACTGAAAATAGATTATTAATAGAAACAGCTGAAGTGTCTGAAAATACGGTAGGTTAACAGAAACAGCTGAAGTGACTGAAAATAGGTTATTCACAGAAACAGCCAAAATGACTGAAAAAACATTAACAGAATCAGCTGAAGTGACTGTAAATAGATTATTAACAGCAACAGCTGAAATGCCTGAAAAAACTTTAACAGAAACAGCCAAAGTGACTGAAAATATGTTATTTAACATCAAAGAGCAGTTTGGAATCTAGAAGGCCGACAGTTTTGATGTATTGATTCATATTTATGCTCTGATTTGTTGAGTAAATATGCAGATAAAAATGTTTTGTTTACACTGAGTGAGTACCAATATTCTAGAATTTCATATCAGTGCATCTGGAACACTATCGGAGTAAACACTTTCAAACTGCACCATTAGAGACTGTTCAGGAGAAATGTTTTTATGCTTCATTTTAGAGATTTCAGTGAGTACAATTAAATGTATTCCTGTCATAACTGTTGTTTGGGCACCATCTGTGTCAGCTAGAGTGGTCTGTGGCGGCGTCCCCGGGATTGGTCCTGGTGGGGGTAGGGGATCTTGGGCTCTGGCAGGCGGGTCGCCTGGCTTTGGGCTGGCCTGCGCTCTGGTGTCCGACACTGGCCGGGGGGCCCTCGGCTCGCTGGTGGGTTGGGGGTTCGTGGGCTGGGGGTTTGGGGGTTTGGAGGCATGCCTGGTGGTGGTGGCCCATGGGAGGGGGCAGGGAGACCCAGCCTGGGTGTCTAGTGTGTTATATGTTCTGAGAGTTGTTAGTATGATGGTGGGTGTAGTATTTCTTCTGGGGTGGGGACTGGGTGGATGCCCTTGATGAAGGTCTGGGACAATGCGTGGCCGGTTGGCTGGCCCTTTCCTATGGTGAGGGCACGCTCCCGGTGCTCCCTGGCTCTGTCGGTGGTTGGGCGGGCGCTCTTGGCCATGTCGTCCATGTGGGATTTAGCGTCCTCTTGTGCAGCGGGATGACTGCACTTAGTAGGGGTCTTGGCGGCCCTGGTGGGTGTGGGCTGTTGGCCTTGCTGCTGGGGGCCCTCATGGTCCTGTCCCTCTCTGGTCTGGAGCTCAATAGGCATGACGGTCGGAGAGGTGTGGGAAACTGGCATTATGCCAGTCTTTGCTTCTTCTCTTTCCCTTTTAATTGCACTTTACACTTCAACAGCACATCTGGGGGAGGGTGTGGGTGTGTCAGGGTCCAGTGTTTTTTTTTTTTGGAGGGGGGGGGGTTAACCCCCTTGCTCCCTGACGGCTGTTCTGGGGGTGGGGTCTGGTAAAGTGGCAGACCGTCGGGTGTGGTCCTGGGCTATGGGGGGGTTCAGGACCTAGGGGTTTGCCGTGGGCTGGGCTGGCGCGGCGCTCTCCCTAGGGCTGCTTGGGCTGGGGTGTCCTGTCCTGTCGGCTGAGCGCGGGTTGGGCCGGATCTTGGATGTCGGCTCCTCTCCACCCCAGAATGAATGGGCCTATCTCCTGTCCTGGGTTTGGGTGTGGACTGCCCCATGTAGGGGACAGGCACATGTCTTGGACCTGAGGGGTACAGAGTGCGTATCGGGATTATGAATGGAATGTGTCGTTATTACATGTCTTTGAGAGACTGAGGGTGAGGATGAGGGTGGGTTTGTGTGATTGTATCTGTGTATGAATGTCTATTTGTCAGGCCGGGACTTAGGGTGCCCCCTCTTTGATACATCTGAGGCTACTTGGTGTTGTGCTCCTGCCACGTGGCCCCCTGGCGGGGTATGCACTTGCCTGCCGGTGCACTTGGGGCCCTCAACATCGGAGGTTGGGCACTTGGGCGTATGTCGGCTCGGCCTGGAGGCTACCTGGTGGGGCTGGGGTCCTCTGGTCCTATCGGGCCTAGGCCTGAGGGGTGGGCGTCCCTGGTGCCCGGGCCTTGGCGCCTGGGCCTACGTCAGTGCAGCGGGCTCCTGTGGGGTCCTGTGAGTTTGTCGCTGTTGGCCTCTGGGGGTCATTGTGTGTGGTCGCTGGTAGGGCCCTCCCGGTTCTCCCCTATGGTCGGATCTGGGGGGTGGGTGAGTGGTTTGTCCTGTTCGGGTGGCCCTGGGGGCTCTGAGCTCAGGGTCCTTCTTGGGGTCTTGGGCTCTGGTACCCCCCTTTGTCTGCCTCGGGTCTTGGGGGGCGGATCTCTGATGCTTCACACTCACTAGTGAATGTTCTATTAGAGAAGCCTTATTCATTTATGCATGCTTACAACCACACACTTATAGATGCAGGGATACACACGCAGGTATCGTATGTAGATATGTAGATGGGTATATGACTGAATATGAATGTATATGTATGTATATGTATGTATATATATATATATATATATATATATATATATATATATATATATAATCTACTGCAAAGTCGTGAATGTTATGTGTTTTTTATGCATATGTGTTTTGTTGCTGTGTTCTGTCATGTACTTTGCAGGATTGCAGACGGCGGTTGGGTGTGTTTGCCTTTTGCTCTTTTTGTGGATATGGGTTTGTGGTCTTACTTTCTGTCTTTTCCTTTCTTCTATTTAATTTTTTTTTTAATTTTTTTTTATCATATTGGTGTGAAGAGGATGGCTGTGAGGTGAGAAGAAAGTCCATCTATAAAGGGGAAAAAAATATGTTACTGTTTGATCTAAATGAGTAAAAAATTAGCATTATTTATTCTGTTTGGATATTTATACTGATGTCTAAATGTATAAACAGATCCACTCTAGCTATTGTGTCATTTACAGCACATTTTTATTACTGGAATAATAATCAACGCCTGTTGTCCTTTTAAATCAACAAATTAAATTAAATTAAATGTTTCTGAATACAAACAACTTTTAAAACAATATAAGCAAAGTTATTAGTTAAAGTAGTTAATCACAAAACATCCATCCATCATCTTTATCCGCTTCTTCCTTTTCGGGCTGCGGGGGTCACTGGTGCCCATAACCAGCAGTCACTGTGTGAGAGGTGGGGACACCCTGGACATGTCTCCAGTCCATCACAGGGACTCTCTCTCTCAATCAGTCTAACATACATGTTTTGGTCTGTGGGAGGAAATCGGAGTGGAGAAAACCCACACAACACGAAGAGAACGTGCAAACTCCACCCATAGGTCCCCGGCTGGGTTTTGAACCAGCAACTGGCAACTTTCTTGCTGAGATGCAACAGCTCTACCAACTGAGTCATTGTGCCACCACTTGCAAAACAACTCTATAAATGCAGTTGAACATTTGAATTAGTTTGGTTACAAAAGCTGACTTGTGTTAACTCAGTGTATTACATCACTGATGTCCATATTCTAATTTTAACATCCCATTGTGTCCCAGCATCTCCGTGTACATTTTCTCATCTCTTAAAACTGAACATCAACGAGGACTTTATTTAAATTGCACACACAGAACGAGTAACGTCAAAAACAGAACTTCCTCAAACATTTCCTCTTCACGATCTGAAGGCCTGTCTCAGGAAGCTGAGTCATCGACTCCTTCAGCAACGTGTTGGAAATGTCAATGACCCCGTGAAGCCTCAAAATTACTTTAAACCATAAACTCCTATCTCTAACCACGCATTCCTCCTCATACACCACATGTGATGAGAATGACAGTAAAGAACCTTGAAGAAACTAATGCTTTGTAAACTTAAGGCCCAGAATTTCTTGAAGGAACACATTTTAATTCAGAGTTTTAAACCAAGATCATCTTGTAATGAGATCCATCCATCCATCCATCCATCCTTCCATCCATCCATCCATCCATCCATCGTCCGCTTGTTCCAAAGTCAGATCTCGGGGGCAGCAGCTTGAGCAGAGCTTTACCTCACAGCTCAGCCTCTTCACCACAAGGGACCGGCACATTGTCACAGAGGACAAACAGACGTATGCACAGTTTACCCAACGGCTTTGACTTTAACACAACTGTACGAAAAGACAAACACTGGAGGGACTCACATGGATGAGCAACTGGCATAATGTAGGGGACAAAATAAGTTATGTACTTTTATAAATATATACAAAGGGTTTGTGTGTTTTCTTTAAACAACATCTGACCACTTGTTTATCAGGCTTAATGGAAATTGATGCTCAGAATGAAGGACAGGTGCGTTCTCTGAAGGGAGGTGTAGAGATCTGCTCTGCTGATGTCCACAGGCCCGGTTCTGGGAGGAGGTGTGGAAAAGTGTTGCATGTCTCAAACATGCCGACACACATCAGTGAAGTGTGGAGGTCCACAAATGAGAATCTAGTTGAGCCCTCATCGGTTCCTCTGTCTTTGTCTGTTATTGATGCTTCAGAGCTGCTACAACTAAAAGACGCGTCACGTTCTTCAGACTCTAGACCCAAACGCTCTGGTGCAGACGTGTGGTTCAAAAGAGGCCTTTGGACAATCTCCAGCCAGCCCCCGATATGCTTAAGTTAAAAGAAAACATTTAAATAAAACTGAATAGAAATAATGTCTCATATTCCTAAAGAGTACTGAAGATACAGATTTCTATGTTAACTATGTCAAAGTCCATGCTTCTTTTTTGCTGAGACATTTCATTCTTCATCCAAAGGACTTGGTAAACGGTAAATGGAGCTTACTTATATAGTGCCTTCTAGCCCCCTGTGAGGAGCCCCAAAGTGCTTCACAGTACCAGCCATCCACCCATTCATCCACCGGTAGCTGTAGCCTGCCATGCAAGGCGCCATCCAGTCCTACCAGGAGCAACTCGGGGTTAAGTGTCTTGCCCAGGGGCACAACGACACATGGTGGGGGTAAGCGGAATTTGAACCTCCAACCTTCCGATCGGGGGTCAGCTGCCACTACCACTGTGCCACGGCCACCCCGTGACTTCATCAGTCCAAGCAGCCATAAACAGAGTCCCACAAGCAGCACAACCCCTCAGTGTTTGTTTGGCATGTTTGGCTCTTCGGACTTGATGAAATCCTTTGGACGAAGGACGAAACATCTCAGAAATAACAAAACATCCAAATGACCTGACTTAACATTGTTGCATGTTAACTATGCTACAAGAAGAAGCCTGCAAAACTTATTCCAAACGATTATTTATTTTCTAAATGTCTACACACGCCTTTGATTGCTTTAAATATCTTGATTTGGCTCTGTGGGAAAAAAGTTGCCTGCCCCTGCTCTGATGAGTCCACATGCTTCCATCTTTACATGACAAACATTTAAAAAGCATGCTGAACGGACAGGAAGAGCTGGTTGACTCATGAGCAGTGAGAATATAAAGTGTTGACTAAAACAAACCTGTTGACTGAAATAAAGTTTGATGACGGTGTTATTTACCACATGAACACTTCCTCTTTCTATCCTCTGGTGTGCAGCAGTCAGTGACACGGTCAGTTTGGCTCCTTTCTGCAGCTCGTTATCTGCAGGGAAAAAGTGTTTATGTTTGTTTGTTTTTTAAATTTGTTCATTTTTTTACAAAAGAAACAATACAAGACAATCCCATAAATGATAATGTACAAAATATAAAAAAAATGTGGTTTTTTATATTGTTAGCTAGCCTGATCCAGTCCAAAGCATTACTCAGCAGCAGGATGTGCAGCGAGGGCTTCTTTCTCATGTGAAATATGTGTTCAAGTGTTTCTGGATGTAAAACCATAGCTGGTGGCACAGTCTTGTTGTTTTCACTGGAAAATTTCAGATAAAAACACAATTTACAAGAATGACATGTTCTTCATCAAACAGAAGAATAGAAGAGTTTTGTTTTTGTGCAAACTGGTAACAGTAATGAAGAAGGAATTTGTTAACATACAAAATTGGTTTAATTTAAATAAGTTATCACTAAACATTAAAAAAACAAATTACATGTACAGTATATGATTTTCAGTAATAAAAACATAACTACTGAAGTTCCTTTCAGCATCAGCGGAGTTGAAATATGTAGAGTAAAAGAAATTAAATTCTTGGGTGTAATTATTGATGATAGATTGTCATGGAAGCAACACATAAATTCCGTTAAAATTAAAATATCTAAATCCATTGCAGTACTATACTGTATAAGGTAAAGGACTTACTTAATGATAAAGCTTTGTTTTTGCTATATAATACAATCATACTACCACATTTAATTTATTGTGTTGAAATCTGGGGTACAGCGTGCAAAACTACAACGAAACCTATTTTTGTTTTACAGAAAAGAGCTTTAAGGATAATAAGAAGGCATTATCATCATCCATTTGATGTATTGTTTTATAAATTGAAGTTACTAGGATTTTATGATTTGGTGGAATATAATATTTTTTTTACTATTGTATAAAGCACAAAATACTCTACCTTCAAATATTCAAAAGCTTTTTGTAAAAAGGATAAGTTGTTATAATTTAAAGAGTAAAGATATTTTTGTTATATCACAATACGTATAGAACAAGTTTAAAGGGTTGTTTTACTTTAATACATGGCATTGGCAAATGGAATAGATTGGACTATGATGTTAAAACTCAAAGTTATGCACCATAACTCATGTTCCCTGAAGGAAGGGAACAGGTGCAACACTATTGCTATGGGAAATTGCGCCCCCGCACGATTACCTGAAGGAATACAATCACGCCTTAACGGCAGGGGGCGTCAGCATCACCCCAGAGACCCCGCCCTCTGGGTACTTAAGATGCGGACGCCCATCCTACTTTCTCCAAAATGCACTTCACCGAGCTTTAGCATTGAAAGGGCCAACTGTGTTGCACCTCGTTCCCTTCCTTCAGGGAACATGAGTTATGGTGCATAACTTTCAGTTCCCTTTCAGTCAGTCACTCGGTGCGACATAAATGCTATGGGAACGTAATTCATTCACGCCCTTGAAATGCTCAGTAAAATGCATGCTTGTGTGAACATCTGCCTTTAGGCATCACTTGGCCGCTCTCTACTGTGTGTTAGAGAGGACAGCCTGAGTAACGTCACACGCAGTAACGTCCGAAATGTAATGTTTTGCAAACGTGTTCGTTGAGCTCCAGTTCGCAGCCGCACAGATGTCTGCAACTGGCACACCCTTGAACAGTGACCACGAGGTAGCCAAGCCTCGAGTAGAATGGGCACATACCCCAGAGGGCGCCAGTTGACCTTTGCTACTGTATGCCCTCTTAATGGCCTCAGTCACCCAGTGTGAGAGGCGTTGCTTTGACAGGGCCCTGCCAGTAGCTGGGGCTGCAAAACACACAAACAGTTGGTTTGTTTTCCTCCAATCAGCTGTTTTCTCAATGTAAGCACTTAAGGCCCTAACAGGGCAGAGTGCCCTCAGTTTTTTTCTGTTCCTGAGTGAGGACAGGAGCAGGAGGAAAAGAAGAGAGTTCAAAGTCCAAACTTCTGGGATTCAGAGTCAGGACCTTTGGGACATATGCAGGGTTAGGCCTTAGGGTGACCTTTGACCCGTCAGAGGCAAACCTGGTACACATTGGGTGCATAGACAAAGCATGTAGGTCACCCACACGTTTCGCCGAGCAAAGAGCCAGGAGCAAAGCGGTCTTATAAGATAACAAATCTATCTTAATATCGCTTAATGGTTCAAATGGCGGCTCACAGAGAGCACTCAGGACTAATTGGAGATCCCACTCAGGGGTTAAGGTCCTGCTAGGGGGTCTCTTCCTCAGTACGCCCTTCACGAACCTTATCATGAGAGAGTGTGCACCGGGCGTCTTGCCCCCCAGCCCTCATGGCATGCTGAGATTGCTGACAGAAACACCTTAATTGTAGCAAAAAGGAACGGCCTTTCTCCAGCAAGTCCTGTAGAAAAGTAAGAAGCTGGACCAGGTCACAGGAATAAGAAACAATATTCCTTTCCATGCACCAAGCTTCAAAAACACACCATTTACGAGCATAGAGAGTCTGTGTTGACATCGCCCTTGCCCCTTGTATGGTATTTACCACATTGTTGGGGAGGCCTGAGGCCATCAGTTTGTTCCTTTCAGCAGCCAAGCTGTAGGTTGCCACAGTCCTGGGCGTAAGCGAAGAGGCTGTTCTAGTTGGTGATGCAGCAGGTCCCTGAAGAGGAGCAGATGCCCACATTCCTGGAGTAAGCCCACCTCCAAGGGCCCTGGGCCCCATGACCCCTTGGGGGCCAGTTATATTAGGGAGGGGACCTTCCTGTAAATGTGTTCCCACACCACCCAGACCGGGAGTGCTAGGGGACAGGAGCAGCGCACTGTTGGAATAGACATTATTATTATTATTATTATTATTATAAACGTGGGGCAGAATGTTTGCTTTTTCTCCTTTTAGGGAGAGGCACGGCATGGAGGGAGTGCAGGTTTTGTATGCGAACAGACCTCCTGTTTCCAGTCCGTTCCATGACCGGGTCTGGTTCAAAAGCCTCCGGCCCCACCATTACTCTGGAGCTTGGTAAAACTCCAGGGAGCTGTGTCTCTCCTGATGAGGGGATGCCATTTAAAAGCAGAGCTGATTCAGTGCAATGAGCACTGTCACATGTTGCAGGTTCACTGCTTGTGTAAGATGAAAAGTTAGTTTCAGCGTAAGGATGTAAAACTGCACTAAACACCTTCTTCTGCTGAGCACCTATAAGCCTGGCTTATGACATTAAATCCAGACCTTTCCGAGCATGTGGAAGAGGAAACTGATCCAGCCCTGGTGCATTTCCTGTTTTGTAACGTTTGTTTACAGACCCTGCAGCGTCATCACCATCTCCTTTGCCAGCATGTGAGTCTGGCCCGGCCCTGTGGGCCTCTGTCGTGGCCCCCCCATCACTCATTGCTGAAATACACTGAAAAGCGCCTGGTGGCCAAAACGGCATGTTGCCATGGTTACCAGGTTCTGTCGGCGCGCCCTCCGGGCGTGCGGACATGTTGCCGGTTTGTTGAATTTGTGTATTGTCGGCCTTGTGGGTTCCGACTGGGTGGGGGTTGGAAGATGTGACCCCCCTCACCTGGCCCCGTGAGAGCCGGTGTACCTGTTTGCAGACGCCTCTGAGTCTGTCTGTTGCAGACAGCCCTGAGGCCACCTGCTGGGGTTTATTGTCTGAGCTAGTACCCCATGAGCCACGAGGGAAGGGGGGGACAGCCCCCCACCCTTTATAGCGATCGGTATCAGAGGGGAGCTCTGGAGGGGAATGACTGGCTTGTGGCGGACCCGGTGGGGGTCTTTGCCGGTGCTCCCCCTCGTACACCGGTCTCTTTTGCGGTGGATTACGTGTGGTTGAGCGGTGCCGAGGCTGCATGGGCCTGTTCCCAGCTGTCTCCCTGGTGGGGGCAAAAGCTCTCCTGGGTATGCCTTCCCGGAGGGCCTCAGCCTGTTTGCACCTCTGTTCAAGACTTGTCTGAATCCGGTCCAGAGCCTTTCCAAACAGTCCCACTGGTTCTATCGAGTGGTGCAGAAAATGAATCCGCTGACCCTCCGGGAGGTCTGTTAGAGTCATCCACAGATGACGTTGGGCAATGACCACCTCAGCCATGCATCTGCCTTGTGCAATGGCCTATCATGCAAAGCACAAAGTCTGTTGCCCTGCGGGCTTCTTCCAGCACTTCGGTGGCAGCCTGCTTGTCTGTCGTCACCTGGAGCTCCTGTAGTTTTACAGCCAGGTACGCCTGCATCATTGCGGACACGTTCATCGCGCGCGCCGCGAGGCCCTGAGCCCTGTAGCATTTCTCGAGCTGAGTAGCTGAGGCTCGACAGGCTTTACTGGGCAGAGTCGGTTTTGTTCCAGAAGACCTGGGGGCCAAATGAGATGCAAGCATGTCCTCCATTTGCGGCACGTTGGCTATTCCTGCTGCCTCCATTCCAGCCACGTCGAGGAACTGTGAGAGTGGGAGCAGCATAGGAGCCCTGGGCTCAGGCCAGGTGCGAGTCAGCTCTGTGAGGAAATCCGGGAAGATGGGCATCCTGTGCCTTGTTGTAGATTGCTGTTTAGTGTAAAAATAATTTCCTGCCAACCTCGTGACTTGTTGACTGGGTGGAGGTTCGGGCCACGGGATCTGCAGCGCGTCCGCCGCTCTGCGGCACAAGTCGAACAGAACGGGGATCGAAGTGTCAGTCTCCGGGAGCACAGGCGCCGGGATGTGAGAGAGGTCCCCCTCCTCCCCGTCGTACTCGTTGTCAGCTTCGTCGCCAGAAAAATTCACCTGAGGCTGTTAGCGAGATCTCATCCGCGTTCATCATGCCTCGAGTGTCAAAGTCGGCTGTCGAGTCCCCGATTGGAGCCACCACATCTGGGCTGTCACCCCATTCGACTCGAGTACTGTCCTCCAAAACCATGCTCTCAAGCTCCGGCGTGGGAGTGAGAGTCTCAGTGAGGTCCGGGTCTGTTGGCGCCGCAGCTGCGTCCATGGCTTTGGCCACGAAGTCCACCCGGTGCCTCCTCACCACCTCCAGCATCTGGCAGCAGTGTGGGCAGGAGTCGGGCGCGCCCAGCGCCATTTTCGCATGCAGCATTCCTAGGCAGACAGGACAGGCCTCGTGGGTGTTTGTCGCCGAGAGGGAAAAACTGCAGCCGCTGGGGCAGGCGCGCGAGGTTGGGCTCGCCGTCCTGCTAGCCTTTTTCGGAAATCTCGGCTTTCGCTTTCCTTTCTCTGGAGCCATGTCCGAGAAAAAACAAGCAAGTCTTTCCAAAATTCTTTTTCGAGACGTCTCCTCTGTCGCGTCGCTTTCGCTGGCTAGCCTGCTACGACTTAGCAGGGTAGCGATGTGACGCAGTTAGCGCCGTCGAGCGAAGCAGTCTGCGGAGAGAAGAGAAGAAAAACTTCGGGGTTAAGGAAAAATGTGCCGGACTAGCTTTCGCCAGCCCAGCAGTACGCAGGCAAAATTCTCTGTACGCTCAGCGTAGGGAGCGAGCTCACCTCTGGTCGAGCGATGAACAACAGAGAAGTCCCACGAAGAGAAGTTCAGGTTTAAGCGAGGTGATGGGCAAAAAGAGAAAGTAGGATGGGTGTCTGAATCTTAAGTACCCAGAGGGTGGGGTCTCTGGGGTGATGCTGACGCCCCCTGCCGTTAAGGCGTGATTGTATTCCTTCAGGTAATCGCGCGGGGGGCGCAATTTCCCATAGCAATAGTGTTGCACCGAGTGACTGTCTGAAAAGGGAACTGCACAGTCAATGTCTGTATTTAAGAAAATGATTAAGAATAGATTATTGAAAAGTTATGTGTAAATGTTATATACTTAAAATCTCTCTAAATTAGTTATATTATTATGAGTTATAAATATGGTTTATGGATAAATTTTGTTTGAATTGATTGTTTGAATGGAATTTTGTTTTTACAAAAAGGGGCAGATATTATAAGATTATTTTCTTCTTCTGCTTCCTTTCATTTTAAATTTGTTCTTTATTTTTCTATATCATTTTGTAAATTGTTTTTGTTCTTTTGTATTTTTAAAAATTTGAAATGAATAAACAATAAACAAAAACAAAGTTTCTGTTAATCCATCCAGCCCTTTTAACATAAAATCGTGTAGTCTGACTATCCGTATTATTCATTCATTCATTCAACCTTTATTTATACAGGCTAGCCTCTAGATATCTAAAATGAGTTTTGACTAGGAACAATTACATGCCACACCCTTCTCCTTATATCTTTGAAAACCAGGGCTCTGGAGGCGCATGTGGCTCTTTGGTTCCTCCAGCAGCTCTTCCAAGCTTTGACTGACATCAAACTGAATTTTACTGGTTGTTATATAAACTATAAAAAAGGACTAGTTTTAGCAGTTTTCCTCTTATTTCTTTTGCTGGAACATGTACAAGGAGAAAAAAAAACCACTCATTTTAACTTTATGCTTTATTTCTATACTTAATTTTACACAATAAAAAAAATACATAGGTCTGCACTGTTAATAGTTTTTTATGAATTAAAAAAACTACCACCACCCCCACACATTTTTCTTAATTTGTAAACATCTAAATTATTAGATTTTTTTTAGCTTTTTAATGTCACCCCTAATGGCCACAAAAGCCCCCTCCAACAAACCTAAAGTGGCCCATGGGCCACCAGTTGATAACCATAGCAGGTTGTTGCGGCTCTGACAACTTTTAATTTAGTGAAGGAAGGTGTAAAATGGCTCTTTTGATCGTAAAGGTTGCAGACCCCTGCTATAAGCATTATATGGCTTCATGACTTTTTGTTCATTATTTTGTTTATATTATATTTTGTACATAATATGGCTCTGATAAAATACCTTTCTGTCTTCTTGTACGTATAGTTTCTTTGCATGGTTGCATTTTTGTAACAACTTGTATATTTATTGTAATGCATGACTTGAAAATTACTATAGAAATTAGTCACACATTATAACAAGAAGAAGAAAGAAAAGTGTTGTGGGAGGAGAGTAGTCTGAATTGGGTTCTGGAGCAGTGCTCCACCTCACACATCGAACTCATTCCGCCAGCCGCGAGTGATTCCAAGCCCACGTGCACCGCATCCACCAGGGGGCGCTAACACTAGATAAGACAGCCCCGCTGTTGGCCAATGGAGACCGACATCGTCAGACGGCGGCCATCTTGGGACAGACAGAACGCCCACTCTTAACATGAATGTGAATGGTGCATTCACTATTAAAATAACCATAACTTGCTTAATTTCCATCCGATTTTAAAACGGTTTGGTTTGTTATAAATGTGAGAGATGTTGTTATAATATGGTATACTTAAGATGGACGTTCACATGAAAATAACGTTATGTAGACACTGTATTGCACTAGCAGTATACACAATAAGATTATATTTACATCTATTTCTAAATACATGTTTATTTCCAGCGAAATTAACTGACATATGTTACAATGCTAATAAATATTTAATACTATTTCATCATAAATAGTATTATTATTGGTGATATGAAATTAATTTATGCCAATTTTTTTCCCTACACATTTAAATATTATGTAATATTAAATACATTATTACACCAACCTTGGTCAATATGTGTAGTTTATTCTTTTTAGATACATGAAAAGATTTAATAATTGAGAAATATAAATAAACAAACAAATAAACAAAAATAAACATCTGATAGTGTGACATCTGATAGTGTGACAAGACTCTCACTCCCTCGGTGCAACAGTAACTATTTAAACATTAAAACACTGAAACATATAATAATAGACATAAGCATAAAATAGTAAAACTTTAACACTGTCCTGAGTTTTTGCATAGTGGTATAAGAGTATGAAAATTTACACCAACTCTAAAAACTAAAGCACTAAACATTTAATGAACATAATACTGTTCTGAGTTTTTGCATACTAGTACAAAAAGTAAAAAAGTATAAAAAGTATAACTATAAAATAAACTAAAGGTTCTAGCATTGACATTTGCAAAGTGGCAAAGCAGCATATCAGTTAATGTACACAGTATATGCATGAGGTAGTAGTTCATGTTGTTATAGAATGGCATATGCAGTAAGGCACATTGGGCATCCTTAAATATCTGGCGATGATGAAGCTCTTCTAATGCATGCTCTACCAACACTTTCTGTGTCTCTGGTGTTAGGGACTTGGTCAGATAATATGCAATCGGAGCTTTCCAATAACCTTGAAGCCCAACCACCATGAACACCAGAGCCTCAGAGGCAATGTCAGCTTCATTTATCCGATCTCCCATGTCCACAAATCCAGACATTGTTTGTGTCTGAGGATCATATTGAACATGCTTTTTGATGGCCATGGCATCCAGCATCAAAGAGACACATCCGTATTTGGCCTCATCTGCTTTGCGACGTTGCTCCAGCATGTCCAACATCATTTTATTTAGACCAGGTTTGGCATCAACAGAGCTCAGCCACCTTAGTAAAATAAAAAAGTAAAAATTTAACCATACAATCATTTAAACACTAAGCATCCCTACTGAAAACACTTGGCATCCCAAAAATAGATGCCATTGCACTAAAAAGTTAAAAATGTAAGCCTTTTTCAGCAAGTTCTACAATTCATGGTAACACAATATGTAGCGCTTAAGTTTCTCCAAGTGATTTAGTTTACAGTCAAACATAATGAAGAATACCTTTGCAATGATCTCGGATGTGGGAGGCAAATATGCAGAGTGTCTCTCAGATAGTGATATGCCTTTGGCCCATGCAAATGGAGCGTAAGGGCAAACTCTCTCTGGGCCTTGGTGTACTTGCTGCCCTGCCTCGACAACAGTTGAACTGGAAGATCTGAAAAACAGTTAAGAGTGATTTAGTGGGTGTCATTTCACCAAAGAACATAAAATACCCTATATACTATGTATTCAATGTAATATTTTTAATTTACCCGAGTAGCATTCAAGCTTGTCTTTTAGCTCTTCATTGATGAGATTTTTCTCCTTCAGTTCCTCTAGAAGAGACAGCATGCTTTTCTTGGCCCTCCTTTCTCTTGCCAAGGCATTCGATTTCTCCCTCTGCAATTTCCTCACTCTAGCTGAGGCTTCATTAAGTTTGGCATATATAGCCTTGGGGCAAGGAGGCAGTGAATACGGGTGGTCAGTGGCCTGCCGCTTGCAGCACTTTCGCCTCTTTGCAGTGGCTTCCAGTTGCTTTGCAAAAATATACAAATATATAAATAATATTAATGTGGAATTTAACAGTTTAAAAAAAAATAATTATTCACTTATCAATTGTGTGAATCAATTAATACTCACAACATCAGACTGAGCTTTATCCTGAGACAGGTCCATTGCCAGGTTGTCTTCTATTCTTCTAGAGGTGTTTGAGCCTCTTGTTTTTACAAGCTAAAATAAACAAAAGTAGAGTGTCTAAAATGTGCTATGTAAAGAACAACACATTGTTTATTGCTAAATTTGCAGAAAGAAATACTAAACTGTGACATTTAACCACATATTTATATATACAGTAGTTTATAGACATATCAATCTTATACATCTTGAAATCTTGTAGGTCGATGATACATACCTTTTGAAGATGCGATGGAAAATTGAAAAGTGTTGGAACAACACTATCTTTTAATCTAACAGTCTGCCCTGTCCGATCGAAGTCCTCAGAACTGAAGTGATCACTGCAGAGCAGTGTCCTGTCCAGGGCAACAAAACCCTCTCTTCTCAGGGCAACTTCCCACTGCCGCCTCCTCTCTCTGGTTTTGGGAAACCTTAAAAACATGAAGAAGATGGTCATTATTTTCCACACTTCCTTTCTTTACCTTTGAATTATAGTAATGACAATTATACACATATATCATACTTTTGGTGTGCTTGCATTTACTTTTGGTACAATAAAACAGCTATTAAAAATTGTGTCCAAAAGAAACACTAAATCATACATCATAATTTATATAAAGATACTTTTACAAGCCGTATACCATACCATACCATTTTATTTATAGAGCACTTAAAACAACAACAAGGTCAACCAAAGTGCTGTAAATATATATTATGTCATTATTATGTAAATATATATTATGTATAATATTATGTCAATAATATTATCTCACATTTTGGTGTGTAGCATGACCAATAATGTGCACTGATCCAAAATATAACTATGATTATTCTAATTAAAGTAATAATACTGTCACAGAGTCTTACTTGTGAAATGTGATCCCAAGGTTTCTTGTTTTGATGTTACGCCTATTGGAGCATCCATAGGCTGCACAAAAGTCAGGCATCTTGTCAAAGAGTATTTCTGTAAAACACAAAGCAGTAATTAGTGTTGAACATACCAAACCGCTTGGAAATCATGTGCAGCTTTAGTTCAGTTAAAAACAAAGAGCTCCTAGTGATCTAAGAATGCTGGGGAAATATTTGGAATACTGTACTAGCTAGCCCTTAATCAAAGGCTCTTGTTAATAGTATGCTAATAAATACAATCATGATCAAGATAGTCATTTACAGTAGTTTGTAATAAAATAGTTATTGGTGTAATAAAAACAGATTCTAGATTCTCGATGAGTGTGACACCCAAAACATGAATAAAACGTTTTAAAAAAGACAAAAGTGCTGTCTGACTACCAAAGAAATCATAGCCACGTTAATAACGTTTTTAAAAAGATAAACCGTTTGTAAATCCGTCAAGATTACAGCGAGTTAAGAGTATTTTTGTTTGTATAAATCCCTCACCTCCATTCAGTTTCAACAGCTGCAGCTAATGTTGCTGTCTGTGGCAAGAAGATGGCTGCCACGTGACGACGCCTGAGACTCCGCCTCAGCTTATCTAGTGTTTATTATATCTATGCTCCTGGCTTCTCCTGCGCGAGGCTGCACGTGACGGGCCATTGCTTTCTGTTCGCTCGCTCACCTTTGTCAGGTGTCACCCTCAGGGGGGCCGCCAGGAATATTGGGCCCCATGACAAAAAAATCCAATTGGGCCCCCCTGCACAGCTGCTTTTGCCACATCTCTAGAATTTAACTGACAGTGGTGGGATGTAACTAAGTACAAATACTTTGTTACTGTACTTAAGTATATTTTTCATGTACAGTATTTGTACTTTACATAAGTAGAATTAAAAATGTGGGTACTTTTACTGCACTACATTTTACATAAAGTATCTGTACTTTCTACTACACTACGTTTCTATAATGTGTTGCGTTACAAGTTACATCCACGTTGCAGCTTTTTGATTTGTCGTTAGTTTGAAAGTAACTGATGTTGAGAGAGGAGTTGGTCCACTGAATCACTGCAAAGTGGGCAGGTAACGTTAGACCCACCTTCAAGAAGAGCTGGACCAGTGACGTATATTTTAGTATATATATGTCATTGAGCTGGGAGCACCCACAGCACCACTAACACACACAAAATGGATTCCACTACAGAGATTCAGCCAGAAGATACACAACACCCAAGGCCTTATTGAAAGCTTATTGAAATGTTATTGAAATGTTATTGAAAGACTATTGAAAGACTGTTTAGTACAGCAGGACAGATTCTCTCTCCCAAAAGATCCAGACTGGACTCAAAAAACTTTGAAAACCAACTTCATCTGAACTTGAACAAGAAATTCTTGCTGCAGTATTAAAATGTGTCAGTTCATGGGATGTTAGGAGACAAGAGATTTCTCCAAATGTCTCGACACTCAGGTCCAAGTTTTGAAATAACCTCAGCTGGAGCAACAACACCACCAGCCTGATCAAGAAAGGTCATCAGAGACTCTACTTCCTCAGACGGCTGAGACGAGCTGGTCTGAGCAGCCCAGTCCTCACCTCCTTCTACAGGTGTGCAGTGGAGAGCATCCTGTGCTCCAGCATCAACGTGTGGCATGGAGGCTGCACAGTTGCAGAGAGGAAAGCTCTACAGAGAGTGGTGAAGGCTGCACAGAAGTCTGTTGGAGTCAGTCTCCCCACCATCACAGACATTTACACCTCCAGATGCAGGAAAAGAGCCACCTGCATCATGAAAGACCTCACTCACCCAGCACACTCACTCTTTGCCCCACTCCCCTCAGGACGGAGGTTGAGGAGCATCAAATGTAGAACCACTAGACTGAGGAACAGCTTCTACCCTGAGGCTGTTAGACTCATGAATAAATAAAAATAAAAAAATAAACACTGCAAAATATCACATTGTGCTGATGCTGATCTGTTTTCTTGTTGCTGTGTTCATCTGTGTTCATCTGTGACCATCTGCTCATACAAACTCATGTTCGTGCTGCTGTTTATTTCCACTATATTAGGCTTAGTGTATTACTAGTTGATGTTTTTCTTAGTTAATTCTAGATGTTATTACTGTTTTTCTCTTGCATTTGTTGTTGGATGTAACTGGGACCCCGTGTACATAATCTCGTTTTCATCACATGTACCACATGCGGTGCAAATGACAATAAAGACTCTCTGACTCTGAAAATGGTGTCAGGAAGTTAAAGTATTGTTCACTATTGACCCATTACAAGGTTGACATATTTTAACTACCCTGATACATGCTCAATAATCCAGGTAGAAAAATCCAAAAAAGCTAAGTCTGGTCCTCTGGACATTCAAAAAACAAAACAAAACAAAGCAACAAAAAAAAAAAAACTGCAGAAACGTTTCGTCTTTCGTCCGAAAGACTTCCTCAGTCTGAGAAGCTGTGTTCAGCTCAGTCTTATAAATAGCACCCTCCCACAGTGGATCAACCAGTTGGCTGATGACAGCCGAAACCAGCTGCTCACATGATCAAGGAGGACCATCAGCCTGACGATGGATCGTTAACACCCTGATGGTTGTTTGCTATTCACAGAGGGCTGAGTGATACTAGCAATAACAGCATTGTAAGTGGGGGACAGTTGAACCCGGAGGCCTCCACCTCTGTTTAATGATGGACGGTTTCTTTTCACAAAGATGGCCTCCTTTACTCCTCTCTCAAACCATTGTTCCTCTCTATCAAGGATGTGAACATCTTCATCCCTGAAAGAGTGACCGCTGGCCTGGAGATGAGTGTAGACCGCAGAGTCCTGACCTGATGATGTTGATCTTCTGTGCTGGGCCATCCTTTTGGCCAGTGGCTGTTTAGTTTCCCCGATGTAAGACTGATCACAGCCCTCCTGACACTGAACAGCATACACAATATTACTCTGTTTCCAGTCCCCCAGCACAAACAGAGTAATATGCTGTTCAGTGTCAGGAGGGCTGTGATCAGTCTTACATCGGGGAAACTAAACAGCCACTGGCCAAAAGGATGGCCCAGCACAGAAGATCAACATCATCAGGTCAGGACTCTGCGGTCTACACTCATCTCCAGGCCAGCGGTCACTCTTTCAGGGATGAAGATGTTCACATCCTTGATAGAGAGGAACAATGGTTTGAGAGAGGAGTAAAGGAGGCCATCTTTGTGAAAAGAAACCGTCCATCATTAAACAGAGGTGGAGGCCTCCGGGTTCAACTGTCCCCCACTTACAATGCTGTTATTGCTAGTATCACTCAGCCCTCTGTGAATAGCAAACAACCATCAGGGTGTTAACGATCCATCGTCAGGCTGATGGTCCTCCTTGATCATGTGAGCAACTAGTTTCGGCTGTCATCAGTCAACTGGTTGATCCACTGTGGGAGGGTGCTATTTATAAGACTGAACTGAATACAGCTTCTCAGACTGAGGAAGTCTTTCGGACGAAAGACGAAACGTTTCTACAGTTTTTTTTGTTGTTGTTGCTTTGTTTTGTTTTGTTTTTTGAATGTCCAGAGGACCAGACTTAGCTTTTTTGGGTATTTTAACTAGAGTTGATGACAAACTGCAGAACTGATCAGAACCTGTTCCTTTGTTAGGTCTAATGCTCCTTTTTTTCCAGGCAGACAACTTTTACTTAAATGTGTTTAGTGCTGTTAAAATGACACATTGGTTTTGTTTTATGTTAAATAAAAACTTTCAAAGATATAATCATTCCTCTTTCTTAGTTTGCTTAATGGTATTTAACTCATCCCTGAAATTCTGATGCACAGAATCACAAGTCTAAGTGTGAACTGTGTCACAGAGTAAACACAATAAAAACATGTATTATCTGCAGCATTGTTCATTAAAATGACTCAACACTATTAATGTATTACAGAAAATATACATAGAGTATGTACACTTAATGGCATTGTAGACCACTGCATTAGGTAATACATTCAGCAAGTACTTTTACTTTAATACTTTAAGTATTTTTAAAAGCAAGTACTTATTTACTTTTACTTAAGTAAAAATATTAATATGGTTCTACTTTTACTAGAGTACATTTTTGTCTGTTTATTTGTACTTTTACTTAAGTACAGTGTTTGAGTACTTTCTCCACCTCTGCTAACTGATCCAGCAAAAGTTTTACATAAATAACATTAAAGGCTTGCTTCCTTTGGTCCAATACTGGTACTAGCACAATATTTACTGTTAGTGAATTGTACATGCAACCGTCTGCATAGAGTATGCAATTCACTATTTAAAGCAAGATTAAAAACTACACATAAAAATGCACTAAAAGCCATATATTAATCTCTATTTTTATTGCACAAATTCAAAACAAAAAATTCTCTAAACATTCTTGAAAGATAAAAGACACTTAAATATACATTTGTAACTATATAACATTTACAAAAATCTACCTTACATCGTGTATAACTTTACATTTAAATTAGATTAAAATATATTGTCATCATCACCTCAAATTAGTGAAAACAGCAGATCTTTGAACAAGGTAGGAACAAACTTCTGGAAACCCAACATTTTCATGCCTCAAATATATAATTTAACAGTATCTGCCTCTTGTTCAGCCTGACTCACACAGAGCCCAGCGCTGAGCCTTCTCGCTTCTGACTGCACCAGCAGCGTCAAATGAGCTAGGAACATACCATTTCATGCAGATACAGGGGGGTGTTGTTAAATATGTTGATGTTTGCTTTTTGGTCTGGGAGAGATAATATTTAAGTTTTACTGTTAAAACAAGTAAAAACAAAGCTACTACCATTAATGTATTATTATCAGGGGCCCACCACACCATGAAAAAATAATAATTAAAAAAAGCCCAATCTCGGGCCCCTTTCAGTCAAGGGCCCCTGGAATTGTACCAACTTTTACCCCCCATACGGCGCCCCTGGCTGTGAGCATGCATAAGTGAATAAGGTTCCTCCAATAGAACACTCAGTAGCGAGCGTGAAGCATCAGAGATCCGTCCCCCCAAAGCCAGAGGCAGACGAAGGGGCGATCAAAGCCCAAGACCCCAAGAAGGACCCCGAGCCCAGAGTCCCCAGGGCCACCCGAACAGGACGAGCCACTCACCCTCTCCCCAGATCTGACCAAGGGGGAGAACCGGACGAGCTCCACCAGCGACTACACACAATGACCCCCGGGAGGCCAACAGCGACAAACCCACAGGCCCCCGCCGGAGCCCGTTGCAAGAGCCCGCTGCACTGACGTAGCCCCAGGCCCGGTCACCGAGGCCCGGGCACCAGGGACGCCCACCCCTCAGGCCCAGACCCGATAGGACCAGAGGACCCGAGCCCCACCAGGCAGCCACCAGGCCGAGCCGACACACGCCCAAGCGCCCAACCCCCGAAAGCGACAGCAAGGGCCCCCAGCACGCCCGCAGGCAAAGGGACACCCACCCGGGGGCCACGTGGTAGGAGCGCGACACCAAGTAGCCTCAGATGTAACAGAGAGGGGGCAGTCTAAATCCCAGCCTGACAATTAGACATTCATACACAGACACACTCACTCAGACCCACCCTCATCCTCACTCACACAAAGACAAACAATAACGACACGTTCCATTCATATTCCTGATGCACACTCTATACCCCCTAGGTCCAAGACATGTACCTGCCCCCTACATGGGGCAGCCCACACCCAAGCCCAGGAGGTAGGCCCATTCATTCTGGGGTGGAGAGTAGCCGACATCCAAGATTCGGCCCAACCCTCGCCCTGCCGACAGGACAGGACACCCGAGCCCAAGCAGCCCCAGGGAGAGCGCAATGCCAGCCCCGCCCACGGCGAACCCCCAGGCCCCGAACCCCCCCATAGTCCAGGACAACCCCCGACGGCCCACCCCCAGAATGTCCGCCAGGCAACCAGGGGGGTGAGAGAAAAAAATAATAATAAATAAATAAATAAAATTGAAATTAACAAATCTAGACCCCGACATACACACCCCCGTCCCCAAATGTGCTGTTGGTGTGTGTTGTTGTAAAGTGCATTTAAAAAGGGAAGAGAAGGAGCAAAGGCTGGCATTATGCCAGTTTCCCCTCCACTCCAACTCTAACCCAGGCCCTTATTGTCTAAATGCATAATTGTGAGTGAGCATAGGCACGGGGGGCGAGAGTGATGTCATCCCGCCACCCATAACCATAGTGCTCACCCCAATTCCTATATGTGAATTTTATGAGGATGTTTATGAGTGAATGTCTAAGGTGTATAATAAAATTGAGTCCCAGGTGGTTCTGAACAACAGAGATGTAAAAACGTTGCAGCACACCCGAGTCTCAAAATCCCTACATGTATTAATTTGAGATGAAGAGGGCGGAGGTGCGTGGTGAGGGATGGGGAGAAAATAACTGCAAGAACAATGCTCCCGCAGTGAGTCAGCTCCCTCGCTGACCCTACATATCCCCCCCAGCTCGCCAAGGCCCACCTAAGGAGCGAGGCAAAAAACACCTCTCCGACCGCCAGGCCATTGAGCTCTATACCAGAGAGCAACACGGCCCCGTCAATTTGTAAATGTTTGCCTGATAACTACTAGCAAGATAAGTTTAGAACTTTATAGATCCTGCAGTAAATTGTTGAAGTAGTAACTGTGCGTTTCTTTCGGCTGCTCCCCTTTTCAGGGGTCTTCACGCACATGAATGATTTGGTAATTTGTTTTTAACCCCGGGTGCCCTTCCTGATGCAACCTGGGCTTTAATCTGCAACCTCGGGATTACAAGACTGCAGCACTGGCCACCGAGCTACTGCAGCCCTGCCCGATACTTATTTAATAATTATTATACTGCACATAGTTCAGTGTTTTAATTTTGATCAAAATCAGTTTGATTCGCTGATACGCTGGAGGGACTATGTTTCTCGGCTGGCCTGGGAACGCCTTGGGATTCCCCCAGAGGAGCTGCTCCAAGTATGGTGTTTTTTGTCTAAAAATTAAAAAAAAAAAAATCAATAAATGTAAAAATTCATGATGTAATTTTTGTTTTATAATGTCACCCCCACTGGCCTCCCTCCAACAAACTTAGTGGCCCATGGGCCGTCAGTTGATAATCACAGTTGTAGCAGGTTTTGTGGCTCCAGACATGTTTTATTAGAGAGCAAAAGGACAGAAATGGCTCTTTTGATCAAAAAGGTTGCAGACCGCTGTTCTAGCTTGTTCTGCTCATTGTTCAGAAATATTAACTGTCCATAAACCTTGTCCTGTGGTTTGTTTTTTACTTTATTTTTAGCAGTTTAACCTATTTGCATATGTGATAGAAGCACAAAATGGGCCTTTTTGTGAGTGACAGGAACAGATTCGCTGAGGTTTGCAGTGGAACAGCAGTCAGGGGTGTCTCTGAACAGGAAGGAGGGTTCGACATGAGAAACGTGGACGCTTCGGCAGCAGCAGGGATTGTTTGAAACTGATGGACACGCAGCAGGGCTCTCGCTTCACGGACAGCCTTGTTATCCTCAACTATTCAACCTTTCCAGGTGGAGCCTCTGTTAAGAGGGTGGATGTACGCATCCTGCTGCTTTTCTCTCCCCCTTCAGCTCTGCCGCTCTCCTTCCCATTTATCTGTGGAAGAAAATGATACCCAGTCCCTTTGAAAGCTTTGAGCAGTCACTGTTTGACCTGCTGCAGAGTCTGAGAGTCTCAGAGCAGCTGTTTCAGCTCAAGACCCAGCTGACTCCCTCAGGAGGAAAACTTGTGTTGGTGATCCACTCACTGGTAATCTGCCCACTGGAGGAGCCCTGCAGAGTTGCATGGACACTAGGATTGACTTCTCTTCCTCCTCCTGCAAATGTTGCTTGTATTCTGTTTGAGGGTTTATCTCTGTTTCATTGAAGGAATGGATGCCACCCGGCACCTTTCGTGCAAAAGTTTAGACTTCTTGTGTCCTCTTGGTGAGAAATGATGGAGCTGTCTGCAAGTTTCATTCAAATTCTTGCGGTGGTTTGTAAGATATCTTGGCAACAGGAAGACACACATACACACAGAGACATATGTAAAAACATTATCGACCACTTTCCCCTTTTGATGACGACGAGCAATAAAAATCTGCTAAATATCTCTGACGCCATTTTTTTTTCTGTTATCCTCGTCAAATAATGGAGCATTTCATGCAATTTCCACTCCACCCAGTATATGAGAACGGTTTGCTCTATATTTTGTTCTTGATAGGCATCTTGTGCCCAGAGGACTGCATTTTCTTGATTTTTAACTCATGCAACATGTCAAAACACGATGGATTTTTAATGTTTGAGGGCTGTTAGCAAACTGTTATCAGTGGCCTGAGACTCTGGCAACAGCTGTGGGTTGCCATGCCTATGAAAATTGCAAATAATCTGTGTATCTTCGATTAGAAGACAATTACATTTTTCACAAAACTATTCACCTGTGCCATGTTTTTTTTTATGTCTTACACTTTATTATCTGTAGTTACGAGTTCCTTATATGTGTAGTAATATAGGAAGGGGTCAGTTTACTGACTTACCTATATTTTAGATGTATAAATTGGCAGGGTTTAGACTGACACAAAAATACATCATTAATTAAACGAGTTCTCTCTTTTTCAGCTTAATACCAATAATTCTATACCTTGACCAGATGTAATTCACAGGAAACGTTAAACTTATGTTGGTACAGCAGGACTGCACCATTTATTTAACATAATTATAAATTACATCACACATTTGTACATGATTGGTTGATTATTTTTCCTATAATTAACTTCAGCACAGATGAAATATAGGAACAACAGAACAAGTGAAGGATGATATTTTACTCATTTCTGCAGGTACATTAACTTAGTTTCTGGCTTAGGAAGATAAAGGTTTAGGAGGAGAAAAATGGAGGAAGAAAAGTTAAGAGTCAGGGAGTTATCTTGATGTGTTTAACCAGAAGCATGGCAGCTCTCCGGCTGAACTCGGCTACACGTTGGTACCCTTGGCAAAGCATTTGACGACTTGTTACCTCGTGAAGATGGTCAGTCTCCCTCGGTCCAGTTTGGTCAGTTCGTTTACCATTCTCAGCGTCTCCAGACGTGCGCCTTGACTCGAACCGAAAGTAACGGCAGCTCCTGGTGGTGTTGTTCAAGATAAGACGTTCCTTAAAGGAATGTCAATAAAGTGAAGCTTTTCACAGCTGGAAATTGATTTATAACAGGCATGTTATAAATCTTTTAACTGAATGACGAGTCCTTAGCGTGTGACTGGTGTTCATTCAGCTCTTTGGGGAACCTCATCATGGAATTGAGGTCCTCAGCAAACTCGTCAGTTCCAGCAAAAGCTTAGAACTTTAAGGAAGGATCTGTGATCAGTGACTTGTTGTTCTTCTCTGATTGGTCCAAACAAACCAGTGGATGAAGGTCACTCGGATAGGAGAAGATCAGTTTTTAGAACAGAGAAGAAGTTGTTTAGAATGAAGACAGAGAAACAGATTAGACTGGAGCCAGCTTCATAAAACAACTGATTAAAACTGTGTTCTAACTTCTAACAAAACTGATCGAGTTCAGTCTGACATATTAATTCACTTTCACCGTTTGATTCATCATATGAAGAAGTGATCATTATTTTGAAATAACATTGGATTTCCAACTTGCAGTGGTGGGCAACGCTAATCCAAAAATTAGTTCCGCTATTTCTAAAGCACTAATTAATTTATTTAGGTCCGCAATTTCAAAAGCACTAATGTCTTATGAAAATTAGGGGAAGCTAATTCTAATCCGCTAATTAAATTCAACAATTGGTAGCAGCAAGTTATGCAATATTTGCACTACACTGCCAACTAGCGGTGCATGAACTGTTATACAGTAAGTTGTTTGAGTTGTATACATTTAAGAAAAAGGTCGAAAAGGACTTGCTCAAAAACTATATATGATGTAGCTTAGTGTGTTTGTGTACAGTATTACAGTTAGATAAATTAGTAGATTTATTCATTTTGTGATGTAGTTTGAAGGTTATCATTGGTTGAACAAACTGTGAAATAAATAAGGGGCAGATATAATAAGATTTCATCTTCTTTCTGCTCCTTTCATTTTATCCTACTTGTATTCTTCTATCTGATGAAACTGTTTTGTATTGTTCTTTTAAAATGAATGAATAAACATCAAATCAAATCAACGGCCCAGTCAGAGTCCAGAACCTGAACCTGAAACCTTCAGAGAGCAGAAACCTCAAAGAACTGAAGCAACAATGGAAAGAAGAGTGGGTCAGAACTCCTCCAGAACCAGGAGAGAGACTGATGAAGTCCTGCAGACTGATGAAGTCAGAGAACCACAGAGGATTCTGCTGCTGAAGGAGGTTCTGTTGGGTCAGAGGCACAAGCTGAGGTTAAATTTTAATGATTTTAGAACTTGTTAAAGATCATCCATCCAGCTAACTGTCTATCCATCCATCCATTCAGCTAAAAGTCTATTCATCCTTGTATCTGATGAAACTGTTTTGTATTGTTCTTTTAAAATGAATGAATGAACATCAAATCAAATCAAAAATAAGTCTGTATCTCTGTGTTTATCATTGTCCTGGCATTGTCTCCTGTTGCCTCTGTCTCCTGAGTTCCTTGTGATTCCCTGAGTATGTAAGTTTGCTGCCCTGCGGACGCCATCTTGAAGAGTCCTAATGGTGAACTACTTTTTTAAATCCAGCAGATTTGACCATTTCGTGAAACTCTCAAGCTCAGAAAAACTTGTGCTATAACGTCAGCTATGAAATATATTTTTTCTCAGCAAAGAAATAATTGTTTTACCGTGTTTTGTTGTAAAATCCTGGCTTCTTTGGCCGTCGCGGACGCCATTTTGAAGAGTGCTAATGTGGCGAAATTCTATTTTTAAATCCAGACGCGTCGCGTAGGCCCTGAGAAACATCCATAAGTTCACCCTCCATGTTAAAAAGTCTTCGTCTGACTCTTCGAAAACAAGCAATAAGGCTGCAGAGTAACACACTGGCTGCTAACTGCTATAGAGAGAGCACACACCAAGAGACTGAGGGGGACGCTTTTTTGTGACGGACCACATCCGGCGCTGCTCGTAAATACGTTATTTCGTTTTTACTGATAGATAATTAGTTATTAGCGGTACTGCATTTTAAATAAAAATAGCATAAATCCGCTTATGAATTATAAAACTTAGTCAATCCGCTGTAAAGCTAACAGATTATTTAGCAACGCTACAAGCGGAATAGCGCAACAGCGCTACCTAGCGGTCGGAGGCCCACCACTGCCAACTTGAATTAAACAGTTTGAATTAAACAGTCTTTGACTTAACAAACATTGAATTCAATAATGCTTATACAAGTAACACAAGGTTATTCATTAACACAAAAAGAGGAATAAGAGAGTCTCTTATGACTTATTGTGTTTTGATTCAAAATAATGTAATAAAATAGTGTTAATGTCCTTTTTCTGAGAGTATCAGTGAAAAGGTGTCACTGGGACAGTTCAAGTATCAGAACGGGCATGGTCATGCCCACTACATCTGTGCACTTTTACTGTGTCTGCAGTACTGTATATGTTAAAATGTTTTTGTAAAAAAAAAAAAATTATTAAAGAAGCCCATCACAAGTGAGCAGTTTAAAGAAAATGGGCTCTCAGACATTCATATGACAATGTCATCATCCCATGTCTAATCTTACCTTTGACGCCAGTGTGTCATCTTCTTGTGCTAAATTTTGCAGCCAGTATGTATTTGTAACTTTTATACCTTTTTAATTATTTAACGCTATGTACAAATTTCCCTTTGAGATCTCTTCAAATATACTGTACATATCTTCTTCAGCAGATACGCTATGATTTTGCTACATTTAGTTTAGCAATTTTATTTTAGATTTCAGCTAAGGTTTTACTCATTTCAGCTTGTAATTTTGCTTTAGCTTGTGGTTATAGTTTTGATAAATTGAGATCGTTTTTTTGTTTGTTACTAGTTTTCACAATTTATTCTGCAACAAATTACACTAAAAAGTCATTATGCACTCCTCAGCATTCATATTGCATTTTCCACACACACACAAAGACAAACAAACCAATAAATAAAATATAACAATTTTTATAATTGAATTTTCAATTTTTGGAGATGGTCTTAATTTTATTTATTTATTATTGTTTATTTGGACAGATACAAGAAACATAGATCAAAACAATCTAATGCCTGCATCACAATAGCCAAAGCCGATTCACAACACCCATCCCTAACAGTTGGTTAAATTAAAAGTTAAGATTAACATTAAAAAACAATTAAAATGATAAAAAATAAATAAAAGCAATATATTTAAAACTACTGAGTTAAAACAGTATGATATCAGAGTTTTCTCCGCAGGGTGTCTGGACTCTCCCTTAGAGATAGGGTGAGAAGCTCAGTCATCCGGGAGGGACTCGGAATAGAGCCGCTGCTTCTCCACATCGAGAGGAGCCAGTTGAGGTGGCTCGGGCATCTG